>JAPYZE010003896.1:0-12858 GCA_030522805.1 Leptomastidea abnormis | reverse complement strand
TATATATATATATATATATATATATATATAGCGAGAAAGAGAAAAAGAGGCGTTGGAAAATTTCAGCTGGGCCCTTTTAAGACTGGCACGCTTTACGAGCGGACTTGCCCTATAGGAAGGTAAGCGAGGGTAGAGAGACTGTCGCCGGAAGATAGAGAACGAGTGCTACGTGATCGCTGCATTATAAAGTTTAACTGTCGGAGACCCGGAGGTGGTAGTGGTGGTGGTAGCGTGGAAGAGTCAAAATTTTAAGTGCGCCAGAGAGACACATACCGCGTGATCGTCCTCTCTTACACTCTTCTCTCTAACCCCCCCTTCATAGCAAGCTGAAAAGTTTTCATTCTGGCTGGAATATTAAAAGTCTAAATTAGATCTTTCTCGCCCTGCTAGATTTTTGAGGCCGCAAAGCAGTTCATTTTCTCTCTTTTTCTCTTTCTTTCTTTTTTTTATTTCTTTCTTTCTTTTTAGCAAGAGCGCGGGCGTTTTTCTTTCCGAAGTCATCGGGCGCGCAAACAGCCAAGCGCGAAGAGTCTTAAAGAACTTTTTTACACTTTTATTCGAGAGAGAGAGAAGAGCAGTAACAGCAGCAGCACTAGGAGCAGACCCCCCTCGTTTATTTCCCTGCGAATGACTCTTGCGCGTATGGGAAATGTCACGCAAAGAACTTGGGGGGTAAGGGATGGACTATGAGTTATTTTTTCAAACTATTTGCTCTATTTTTTCCGAACAAAGTTTATTTGCAGTGAATTATGTGGTTAAATTTAATTAGATTGTATTTGTATTGATGAAATTTTTTTAATTATTAAGTTTTATTAACTATAGTGTATAAGGTTAGAGAAAATTAATTTGAATGGTTAATATTTTGAATTATAAATTTCTTTTCAATCTTGAATTTAAAAAAAAACAAATTTCAATTTTAAACATTTTTCAACTGAAAATTAATTAATTGAACGTAGAAAATAAAAGGTTACATATAAAATTAATTATAATTGAGTTTTAAATGAAAATTAAAGAGGAATGTAAAGCAATGAATTGTAATTAAACGTCAAATAAAAAAAAAAAAAAAAAAAAAAAAAAAAAAAAAAAAAAAAAAAAAAAAAAAAAAAAAAAAAAAAAAAAAAAAAAAAAAAAAAAAAAAAAAAAAAGTCAAATTAAAAAAAAATTTTTAATAAAGTACGAATTAAAAGTACACTTCCTTTCATTAATTACTCATCAAAGAGATCTACTATTACAGTTAACTTCAAACAATTTTCTTCGATAATTACAACGGATGCGTAAGAGCAAGAAAGTGTAGAGAGAAGCGCAGCCACGAAGCACTTAAGAGTATATAGAGAGAGAGAGACATACTCACTCACTCACTCACTCACTTGCGCGCGCTCGAGTCAAATTATCAAAGCATTTTCGCACCTGCGGGTAAAACGCGCGTACACGCGCTAACACACTGTACAGTGTGTTTCTCTCCGCGAGAGTCAAGACGTATAAGAGACAATGAATCCGAGAAGCCAACGTGTCACAAGCAGACAAGGTGAGAGAGAAAGAGAGAGAGAGAGAAAGAGTAGGATAGGAAGCTCTCTTCGTATAGCATCTCTGGTGGCATTTGCCAAGCTATCTAGTCTTTCAGACTCTCTACAGTATAGAGCTATACAGAAGAATACGACCACGCCTTGTGTATCTGCTCCCACTTGCTTTTGCACATTCTCTCAACTACTAATACTCTTTCCTTCTCTATCTCTCTCTCTCTCTCTTTTCATCCCTCCACTTTTCTCTGTCTGCAGCTGCGCGTTAATCAGGAATGGGATTTACATAGCGCTGACTCGCATTACGAGCCGCGTACACGCACAGATATCTCTCTCGGTATAGTCTGATGCATGCATATTACGCATTACACGGTAGAGAAAAGGGAAGAGGAGAAAGAGGAGAAGAGAGCATGATTAAAAGACTCGGAATTTGGAATTTTGCAGGTGGAAAGGGTTGGAAAATTCAATTGTGCGCGTTACCGCTTTTACACATGAGCTTGGATTTGCGGCTGGGATAGGTAGGTAGCAATAACGTATGCGGAAGCGGAATGAATTAACGTTGAGATTTTTTGTTTTTTTGGAGAAAAAATATTCAGGGATTAAATGCAAGGTAGAGGTAGGATGATAGTAATATTTGATTGTACAGGTTACATTTACGGCAATTAGCTTTTGTGTGTTAAATGTAAAAAACAAGTTATTATTATTATTATTTTTTTTTGTTCTTAGTTTTTGTTGTAATTAAATGCTAATTGGAATGAAAAATAAAAGTTAACAAATAAAAAAATGAACATTGTTTATTTATTCGGAACTGTTGTATTCAACTAATTTACAAAGTATATAACCGTTGAATCAGAAATAAGCAAAATGATAAAAGCACGAGATAAAAGAAGAAACTGACGGATATTATAAAGCTTTCGAGAGAGGGAGAGAAGCTTTACTCTTGATTTTATCCAAAGCTCATGAAGCTTTATACACACAATAATGCACAAGAGAGACAAAGTAAGCGATATATATTCTCTGCTTGTATACACTTAAGTTTCTCAGATATTTGCGTTCTATTATGCACAGAACGCTATATACACGTCGCTTATATAATACCCGCTAACTTTTAATCCTCTTTTTTGCTTAAAATCTACTTTAAACGAATGCAATACTTGGAATGAATATATATATATATATATATATATATATATATCACTATTCAACTAATGTGTTATTCTCTATTTTTCCTCGTACTTCAGGTTTATCGAATACTAAGGGAGCTTTAATTTTATGTGAAAAGGGCTCAGACGTTTTTCAAAACAAAGAAGGGAGTATTTAAAGCTTTGGAAACGAATGAATCGCTATTTAAATGAAGGATTTATTGATGAATAAAGAATGTTTTTTTTCTCGATTTTGTGTTTTTAATTAATCATTTAGAATTTAAAAAGATTATAATAAATGATTTACGTTTTTATTTGCTAATTAATATTCTAAACAACTATTCAATTATTAAATTATAATAAAATCTAACAAACATAAGCCAGTAATAGCTAATAATTAAAAGCTTGTGTTATTCAAATGAGAGAGCTTATTTAGAATATTAAACGTACGTACTATAAATTTTAACCAAACTTAAACATTGTTGACATGTAACGTAAATGACTAAATGTAATTGTTGTATAATAAAAGAATAACTTCAAAATAACACTAAAGAAAAATCAATGAAAAAAATGTCGTAATATTACATCGAACGATTCTTATTTTTCAATTGATACAGAATTTTTCATTGTTTTCCAAGATGACAGCTTGTACAAAAAAAAAGAAAAAAAAGAAAAATCTTTACAGACAAGAAGTATACACATATCCATACGAGAATATATACGGAATCGTTTTTCGTTAATGATGCGCATACTCACAAAAGAAAAAAAAATAAAAAGAAAAGAATCAAGAAAACGTGTCTTAACAATACGAAGAAAAAGACAAGAAAAAAAGGAGAAAAAAAAGTGGATTCTCACTGGTATATACACGACCACCTACAGAGTACTGAATCTCACAAGACGATATGTAGTGTCGCGCAATGCACCTGTACACACACACATACCTTGTAAAACTGAAAGACGAAGAGAAGAAAGATAACTGCAAAGAAAAGCGAGAATGTTGAGTGAGAGGGGTAGAATAGGATCTGCTGAAGCTGACCGTATTAACGAATAAAAAAAAAACTCAAGGCGCATACAGGCAGGCAGCAGCAGCAGCTGAGTCGTTATTTCAGATTGCGGACGCCACGGCACATCTTGAAGCTTCTTTTTTTTCTTCTTACCACCAGCGATTCTCCTTTCTTTCTCCCTCATCTTATATCTAGCTGCGATGACCCGCATAGAAGCTCTGCTTTTCCTCCTACTTCCTCTTTCCCTTTCTCTCTCCTCGTGGCTTTGTTTTCCTGGACGCGACAAATGCCTGTCGTCGTCGTTGTCGTCGGGTTTTTTTAAACGAGTTGGGTTAAAGCGCGTACACGGATCCTCGATTCTTTTGTCCGATGTTATTTCGCATGTCGGAAGTATGAGGTGGGATGACGAGGAGGAGAAGTAGGAGAAGGCTTCCTTTTGAATTTTTGGTATTACGACTGAAAGTTGTCCGTAGCTTTTCAGAGGCCCTTTTCTTTGGTAAAGTCGTGGTAGAAAGTTTAAAAGATGATAAATCCTTTTTCTGTGTATTTTTAATTTAAATAAATTTTATTAAAGTTTTGTTTCAATTATTTATAATGGTTTTTTTTTTGTTGTTGTTTGTTGATTATTAAATAATGATTTGTCAATAAAACAAAATATATTTAATTTCAAATTCAAGTTGTCAAATCAACATTTTAATTAAGCATATAGAAAGGCTTGCAATAGCCTTGTTGATAGAACAGTGGTTTTGGAATTCATAGGTTGTGGGTTCGATTCCCAGCGTTTATCGGCTGTGTTATTGCATGAGCATTAAAATGCTGAAATACACTCAACAATGTGTCAAAAAGGCTTTACATGTAAAAAATAATCACTTAATAAATCAGTGACTGCTTCAATTTTTTTTTATTTTATGTTGGTAAAAGTAGTCTACTTAGACATCTATTCACACTTTTATTCTTCGCAAATTCACGCGGTCGCAAGTTGGAAAGCAGTTTCTCACCAGAGCAAGAGGCGTCGTCATCGTCGTCTCGCGCTGTCCTTGTCAGCGCCAGGAGAGATGTTAGCCACAGCATCACATAGCTAACGTCGAGGACGACTACGATCAAGTCGATCGTGCCTCGGGAAATTGAAATGGAGGTTCGCGGGAAGACCGCGGTAGACGACTACAACCTATCCCCCTCATCCGATCTATATATCCTACGATATACAAGCTCTCCATCTCTCACTCTCTCGTGTCTCTCTGAACATGGTCCGAAGAACGGACGCCGCGAGCGGCAGTCGTAGCTACACGGTCAGTTTAACGAACAGCAAGAGAGAGAGAGAGAGAGAGAGCCTCCTGGGGACGGCTGCTGCTGTTGCTGCTACAACCCCTTCTCTCTTACTCACCCCATCCACTATACTTCTCCTTCCAGCATGAGCCTCATCGCTCACCCGTTGATTCGCTGGCGTCGATGCCATTCGCTTCGACGAACCGTGCTACACTTCCGCTCGTTATTTCCAAAGACTTCGATCCTCGCTTATCTTTTTTTTTCTTTTTTTTTCTTTTTTTTATTATTTAATTAAATGCACTTTTAGTTATACTTTTGACATTTTTGATCTAAAAAAAATAGAGAATTTATATTTGTGTAGCATTTGTCATTATTTAGCTTGTTACTTGTGTCGAAAAGAACTGTTGTTGTTCACGTTAGTCTTTTTTTTTAAATGTATAAATTCCTGTTTTTTTTTTTCACAATGCACGTAGTATTAGTAGTGAAATCCTTTTTTAAATTTTTTGGAATTTTTCTTTTTTTTCTCTTGTTTGATACAGGTGTATTGTTGAAAAAAAATTGGAAATACTATCTGCTATGGATTTTCGTAATCCTAACATTTAAATATTTTGAATAAAAAAGGCATTTATAATCATGAATATTGGTATAAAGAATTTTTAAATTGTAGAAAATTTATTCTGTTTAATTATTACAAGAAAATCATAATCTTAAATAGTTTATGCAAATTATTCTCAATAAAAAATAAAAAAAAAACTATAACATAATTAAAATACATTTACTTGATTTTCATGAATATTTTCAATTATTCTTAAATGATAAATACAGATTTTTTTTGTTTTTCTTTTTATTCTTATTACAATAAACGATATTTCATATTCTCAATATTTTCATAACATTAATTTTAAATTTAAATGAAAAAAAGTACAAAAAAAAAAAAATTAGTAGTCGATTGAAAAGCCAGGAATAAAAACAGCATTGTATGGGTAATAGAAATTATCGGAGAAAGTCTGAGCCATCATTGGCCACGGCGGTGGCGGCGGCGGCAGCGTTGCTGATGCATACGAGAGAGTTGAGAAGAAAATTCAATTGAAAACTTGGCAAGTTACTTAGCGCAAGAGAGAGCAGGGAGGGAGAGAGAGAGAGAGAGAGCAGAATGGCGCTTTCGCGAGCGAATTCAAGCCGCCAGCGTCTTGTCGGTTTCCCCCCGTAAACAGGCCGGGGTTTTAGTTTTCAGGGCGCAGAGTGCCGAGACGGAATGCGCTCTCGATTTCCAGGCTCGGCGAGCTTAGCATAACCGAGCTCTCCTCCACCTCCTCTCTCTCCCTCTTCTCTCCTCTCACGTAACTTCATGCTTTATACCGAAGAACGAGCTGACTTGAATTTCGCAGCTTAATTTTCATATCATATTGTTGGGTAATTATGCGGTGATGGGCGTTTGGAAAGAGCCGTCTACATTGGCAATTCTGGGGTATCTTACCTTGGATCTTACTACGGTGCCAATGAGGGGCTAAGATAACGCGTCTATCTATGAATATGTTAATTTACGCAAGTAAATGAGATACTTGATAAAGTTAGATGAAAGTTTGATTGATTTATCAACAGATTTGATGAGAGATATATCAGTAATTTTGTTAAAAGTTTTATTTACGTTGTAGATTTTGATGTACATAAGAATTTTATGTAAAGTAATATCGCTAAGTATTCATAATTTAAGCTGCAAACACGTTAGTCGCAACGAATTGAATTACAGATGTCAACATGAAGGTTGAAAGAAAAAGCAAGCGTTAGTAATATATTTTTATTTTTTTATCGAGCACTCGGGAGATAAACGATTTTCAGTAAGTAGCTCGTTCCTCATAAAAGCGTCATCGAGCACGAGATATTTGTCTTCGTTATTACAGCTTCTCCCACGTGGATGATGCAAAGAGCAAAGTGCAGAAATAAAAAAATAAGGACAATTTTAAGAGTAGAAAGTGAAGAATAAAAATGAAAATTTTAAAATGAAATGATGAACAAGAAATAATGGCCTGTTAGAATAAAAATAATGCTTCCTAGCTGCAAGAGTTTTCAAAATTTATAAATTGTTCACTGCTTTCTTTTTTAATTTATTTAATTCAAAAATGACATAAAAACATCTTTCAGTAGTATATGTACGAGTTTAGTCAGACAAAATAGGATTTATTCTGTTTAAGTAGTATAAGTCTGAGTTTTCTCAGACGAAAAAATTCAGTATTCGAGTTTAAGTAGTATACATGTAGGTTTGGTCAGACAATTTTAATATTTTCAGTGCTGTAAATCTTGGCTTGTTTAAAATTTTTTAAAGATTCAAGTAGTATAAGGTTTAGTTACGTCAGACGTAAAAAATAATTAATTAAAATATTTAAGTAGTAAGTATTTAAGTTTAGTCAGACGATGGGTATAATAAAATCGAAATATTTCATAAACCATCAAACCTACTGAAATGCACTAACATCATTCACCATACCAGTATCCCTACTCCAATTCTCCCATAACTCACATTAATCACAGCCCATCGATTTTTAACGTGTGCTCCATCATAACGAACAACAATAAAAAAAAAAAATAAAAAATAAAAACAATAATAATCACACACTCAAATAAATCAGAGTTCGTATACGAACACATCAGCATAAAAAAACAAAAAAAAATGAAAAAAAAAATCTACGCACGTTATGAATAACAAAATTCGTAACACGATGATGGAACCAAGCGGAAATTCACGCGAATCCAGCGGAATTGGACGCATAGCAGCAACGATCGCGTGTATGCACCGATCAGTCTAGCAGAAGAACGAATGGCCTGGGGGAGGTATAGTAGTATGACAGAAAGGGGTAGACGTATGTATATATGTATGTATGTACGTATGGAGAGGGAGATGGTCGACGCGTAAGTGCCGTGCGCGTACGGTTTATCGCCCAGCAGCAGCAGGAGCTATAGCACTTCTCTCTCTCCCTCTCTCCCTGCGCTCGATTATTCGTTGCCGCGCTTAACGAGATATGAAACAATTGCTAATTGCCGTCGGGCGTGTCCCGTATGCACCAGAGCAGTCTACCCTGCATAATTGACCGTGAGACACGGCCTGCTGAAGTTCTACGCCTCTCTCTCTCTCTCCCTCTTTCTCTCTTGTCAGCTTTAGTATATACCATACAAGGTATATACCAAAGAGGTGAGCGGCCGGGAGCTAGCTTTGGAAGAGGGAGGGTGTGGAGAATGGCTGACGTGACCGGGACGTTGCTACTGCTGCATCATCGATAAAACATATAATGCGGAAAAGCGGATATCCACTCGATCGTATCGCTTGTACGAGAACGCATTCTTCGTGTCGCACAGGAAAAGAGTGAGTGAGTGAGTGAGTGAGAAAGGTATTCTTGATGATTTATGAGTTGTGTACTGGGTCTACCGGAAATGCCAGACTCTCGTCCGGTACACTTATTAAAATTCGGAGTAAATTGTTGGTGCGCGTGAGTGAGATCAAGCGAATGGATCACTACTGCTCTCGATGTATACAACAGCATTTATTGGGGGAACAATTTTTTTTTTTTTCTCAAGTGATCGACTGCCTCTCTCTGTAGTATGCGTACGAGTTTAATTTATTGAGGACACAATGTTTGTTCTATATTTATGTTGGACGTGTATACGTATATCGTTCTTGCGATAATGGAGGATATACCGTAGTGTGGGTACTCGGGTTCAAAATAATTATCCTTAAAATACGGGTTTTGTATAACTGTCGCGTAATATCTTTGTTTTTTTTTTCTTTTAACCCATTAAGCACTTAAATATTTTTCAATTTATTTATTTATCTATCCAGAAAAATCATTCCTCTTTTTAACATCTTTCATAAAATAATAATAATACCAAGACATATTAAATTATCTCACACTTAAAACTACCTTCGTACTCGTACTTAGCAAAATCCTGTAATTCTTGCTGATTCACTCTTTCCCTCTACCCTCTAACTCTCACAGAGAAATATATCCAAAATCCTAGAGAAAGAGCTAGAGGAGATGCACAGTAGTAGCAAGTAGTAACAGCATCTCTCGCGTCGTCGCGTCACGTTTAGCACGCGCTGACAAGTCGCACAGTAGAAACTGCTAGCAGCTAGATATATCCCAAGCTAGTCCAAGCTCCTCTCACTGGGATTTCGCACGGGATGTTCTTCCTGACGTGGGCCAAAGAGAGCCTGAAGGGGTAGAAAGAGGAAGGCGTATATGCTGCTGGAGGCTCAAGCAGTAGATACGGTACGCGCGCATATACGCGGGGATATATCAGCGGATAGCCAAAGTAGCCAAGAGAGAAGCGCTCGCGCACGCGGCACATGGATAATAGAGCCCGGCGGAGCAAAGCTCAGGATGATGGTAGTGGTGGTGTAGAGTAGAGAGCGAGGCGGACAGGCCGCGAACGCCAGCCACCCTCGTTACTCTCTCTCTCTCCCTCTCTCTTCCTCAGGGGACGGCTCGGCAGATAGATCAAGTCGGCTATCAGATAATTAAATCCCGGGCTCGGGGTGCTGGCATGAGTTCTGGGCTCCGGCACGTACACATACACACACATACACATGCTAACACCCAACTTGCTTGTATATGTATATAAGTACATGCATACATGCGCGCAAATAAGTGGGTGTATGTGCGCTCAGGCTGAATATTTAAGGTTGGCACCTTGGCCCGGGTAAACGGGCCCAGCGCCAAATTGCAGGTAATTAGTAATCGTGCGCCCTGGAAAGAGAAAGACACGCTGCTCACTGGGTATTCGGCTGTGTATGTGTGTGTCTGCTTAGGTAGGTAAGGATAGTAAAGACCGGATATGGAGAAGGAGGGTAGAAGACTTGTATACTTCGTCACGCTGGCTACAGCAAGGATGTGTGTGAGTATGTGTGTGTTGCACTGTCTATCCTTCTATCTTGGTGTTCCGGTGTCTTGCTAGCTGGCTGGCTGGCTGGCTAGCTGAGCTCGAAAGGGATAACGCGCGAGCTGTGGCACAGCTGACACGCCGGTAAGACATATCCAAGCTGGAGAGTCTAGAGTATGGAGCTACTGCTGTTGCTACCGCTGCTACTGTTAGTGTTATGGTTGAAGAGAGGGAGGGAGAGAGAGAGGAGTATGTGTGTGTGTGTGTTGGCAAACACTGATTTACTGATTACGAGCTTGCGCGAGTAAGCTTAGTGCAGCCTCGTTACCTACTCTCTCTCTCTCTCTCTCTCTCTCTCTCTCTCTCTCTCTCTCTCTCTTACCTTACGAGTGATTGCTAATTAATCGCTTTGATATGTCGTTAATAACGATCTTTAGAGCTTTGGGAGCTTGCAGAGTTTTCAGATTACAAATAAGTTTTTTTTAAGATATCGGGTTATGCTGGAAGTTAATATTTGAGGATATGAGAAATTTGAGTGATGTTTGATGAAATGTGTGTTGGTTGAATTTTAATCAGAACTGGTAAAATATTTGGAGATTTTTGTGTTAGTAAAAGATATATTTTTAATAACGGGTAAAAGCTTTGAAGAAAAAGAGAGAAAAAAAAATTATTTGATGTGTGTACGTTGAATTCTAATCATAAGGATGAACATATTGCAATATGTAACAAGATCAGATTATCTGCTTTAGCTATACAACTAGCCCACCCTCCTCCTCCTCCCCCAATCTTCCCCCAGGATTTGTGTCAGAAAAGCTTAGTTGCTATAAAGATTGACAAACAAGATTACACTATAAATGTATGAGCGCTTAGGAGTTCATTTACAAAATTAAATTTCTTTATGAGTTTACAGTGTATATGTACGGAAAATATTTAGCTTTTAACCTTATTTTACCTTATTATGTAATGAAATTATCTCTCTTTTTTAATATTATTATTTTATTTTAAAAGAAGAACGCAAAGGAGGGATTATTAAAAAATCCTTTAAATTTTAAGTTAGCCAACGAAAGGAAAAGTTTAGCTATAAATTCATTAGACTTTTACTTTAGACTGCTTTAAAGGAAAGTTTATGCTCTTGCAGTAAAACATTAGGCACAGAAAAACTTTATGATTTTCTGGCATATTTATTTTTGCATTTTTACATTTCGTATTCTCATAAGAAAATTAAATTTTTTTTTAAATTGAAAAATCTTATATGTTTATAAAATAAAAAAAAAAGTTTAGCGAGATTTGTTTGTTTGAATCTTTTAGATCTCTTTTTTTTGAGTAAACCATTTTAAAGTTGAGCTTTGTTTTTAACACATTTTCAACGAGCTTTTTAGTTTAACTTACAAGCCTTGGCGTAGCTAACAAGTAATTCTTTAGTATACAGGTATACAAACTTACACATTCTTGGCACAACTTCTTTTTAAATTCCTTGTTAGTTTCCTGCCCTTTTATTATTGTAATAAGTGTCATTGCAAACTTTTCAAACCCTTAGCCAACGTGCATTATCACATTTTTCTTTTTATTTTAATAATTATATAGCTTTATACACTAACATATTTATAAATAACACAAAGATTATTTTATCAAAGTCATTTTACAATAATTTTTTTATTTCAACGTAAGAATTTTTATAAGTATTTTATTATGTTGGATGCTTTAAATAATATTTGTATAAGAACAAAATATCTGATAAAAAGTTAAGGAAATTGAGAATCTGTTTTATGAAAAGGATATCTGATCTTCTAAAATATAATAAGACCATCAGTTTACAAAGGAGATTCATGTTTTTCAACATTGTTTGATTAAAAATAATGAAAAGAAAAACATTATTTACAATCTTATCAAGTTGAGATTCAAGTAACAAAAGTTAAATATTTATTAAATAAAATTTGAATTTTTTATTTATTAAATGAAAATTTATTATATTTTGTTATTTACACTTGATAATTTTTATACAACATAAGTATATACAAAAATTAATACTTAATCATAGATACTATCGTATCAATCCACATATTCACTCCAAAAACCATCTCATCCAAGCAGCAAACGATTAAGCATCCCATCATCTCTTATCCCTTTAAATGCAATTACAAATTTCACATATATGCGGGCAGCCACGCAGAAATTTCAATATCAATATAGCCAACCAGCGTAGGATCTAAAGAGAAGCACACAAAATTAAAGTTATCCCTAAATTCAAGGCTCTAGCATATGCAACACGCTGTTGAGCGAGGAGCATTATTATGAACTTCAAGAGAGAACGCTTCGTAGCTCTTGAGAGCAACTCTGACTCAAGCCTCCTAGCACCCTTGCTGAGCCATATATACGTGTATACAGCACTACTACTACTACTAGTCTACCTTCTCAGACTTAATCTATCGGAGCCGACCACTGGCTATTATGCAGCAGCGCGCATCCGAGTCTGCTGGACGCTCACCTCCTGCGTCCTATACTCACTCCTCTTCTCTCTCCCACTCTCTCACTGCCAGGGACTTTGCGACTAAAGCTATGAAACGTGCCTTCGGGAACAATGCGTCTTCCGGCACGCTGCATAATGTTACCGCTCCATGAGAAAGAGAGACAGAAGGGTGGAGAGGAAATGAGAGAGCGAAGAGAGAGATATTCTACTACTCGCACTCTCTTTGATTCTAGATCTGTTATGTACTTGCTGATTACGCTGACTGTGTCCGAGAATGTTCTCTTTTTTCTTTTCGATAAATACGGATTTATTGGAGTCGATGGTAGTGTATTATTATGATTGCGAATCGGAATTGAGGGTATTAAGAAATCGGTTGACTATAATACTTTTAAAAAAAAATTACAGGATTAAATGGGTTGAAATATATTTGAAAGAATTTTTTGCATAATGCCAAATAATAACTTGTAAGTTACTTATAAAACACAGTTCTGGATATTTAAATAATTCTTCGAATAAAGTTTCTTATTCAATACTTTTACAATACTCACGGATGATTTTATTGGGGGAGAAATAAAAATTGAATAAGAAAA
>JAPYZE010003895.1:0-14909 GCA_030522805.1 Leptomastidea abnormis | reverse complement strand
ATCGTTGCCGTTGATGCCCATACCGTAACCAGCCATATCCTGAGGTGCACCAGGCGGCGCAGGCGACATCATCGGCGTTGGTGTTCCTTGGCTCGTACCACCCATGCTGTATGGCGATGCTCCTGCAAAAGCTGCTGTAGAAACAATCGCGGTGCTTACAACGTTTTGAGG
This sequence comes from Leptomastidea abnormis, assembly GCA_030522805.1. Lineage (NCBI taxonomy): Eukaryota > Metazoa > Arthropoda > Insecta > Hymenoptera > Encyrtidae > Leptomastidea > Leptomastidea abnormis. Next base: position 14,738 of record JAPYZE010003895.1, on the reverse strand, counting down.
AGGTGTTTTCTAATTTTCACTTTTTTTTCTCTTTGCGATACGTTGTTTAGTCCTCTTTTTATTTATTCATTTATTTTTTTTTCATTTTTTTAGTGAAAAAGATTATTCAAAATTTTTCATTTATATTCTTATAGTGTAGAAGTAATTTTAAATAATCTTTTTTTAATAAAACCCTCCTCGAAGAAGAAAGAACTTCCAAGTGTTTAAAAAGTGACACGTTTTTTTCGTGTACTACATTTTCAAAGTTTCTTTCTTACTTATGTTAATTTAAATTTTCAACTCTGTAAAAATGAACTCGGAAATTCACACTTTCTCGTGGAAGTTTATCTCTTACGTTTTTATGCGAAAACAACGACCAAAAGAATGCCAGCCGGTAATAAACAATTTGGTTTTAGACATTACCACTGCTTTTCTTTTATGTATGTTTTTTTAAAATTTTTCAAGTAAGAAACGCACGGAGATACAAAATTTGTATCGTTCATTTTGTTCTTCACCCCAGTCGTGATTTAGTGGCAAATGCAATAACAACGTTTTCTCCAAGAGAGCAAGTAACAATGTATACAGTAATTCACGACTCGTAATGATTTACAGTAATAAGGAACTAGCCCGGTGCAGTAATTCACGACTCGTAATGATTTACAGTAATAAGGAACTAGCCCGGTGTACTAAGATTTCCCATCCTACGTGGATCTTACTCTCTTGTATTCTCGACGGATAATTGAACGAGACGAATGATATACTGCCCTCTCGAGTAAAGCCGGTGCTTAAATTAAAATGTTTAAGACCAAAGATGTATCCGAGATACAACGAAATTTCTTCGCTAACGGGGTAAAAAGTGCAAAGGCAGTCTTTTTTTTTTTAATTTTATTTTTTCCTGATTCGTTTTTTTGTTTTTTTTTTTTTTGTTTCGCTCGTTACTTACCGGCTGCCTTCTTAGCGGCGTACAAGTTCGCCTCTTCCTGCGCCTTGCCTATGTTCTTTTTGTAACGTATCCTCTTGTTGCCAAACCAGTTGGAGACCTAAAATATAGTTAGGCATATTAGAATTAATAAATTTTATACAAAAAAAAAATTTTTATATTAATGTTAGAAAAAAAAATAGTATTTACCTGGCTCACTGTAATGCCACATTTTCGGGCGAGTTCTTCCTTTGCTTCTTCACTGGGATATGGATTGCTTAGGTGTGAGTAGAAATATTCGTTCAGGATTTCTGAGGCTTGTTTGCTAAAGTTTCTTCGCTTACGCCTTTTTACAGATTAAAAATGAAAAAAAAAAATTATTAATTGTACTTTTTTTAAGTGGTTTAATTTTATAAAGAAAATATAAATAAAGTTAAGTATACTGACCTGGCGTCAAGGAATCGACTTCTTAAAATCATGACGGCTTCGCACGTTGATTGTTTGAGCTGCATTTGGATGCTGGAGAATTTTTTGTGAATTATCTGGACCATTCGCTCGATTTCTTTTGGCGTGATGGGTCGGGTGCGGCTTTGTTCCCTCAACAAGTTCATAACGTGAGTTGTAAATTCATTGCAGGCCTGTTAGAAAAAGAAAAACAAATTTATTAATACGGAAATTAGAATTAAAACAAAAGAGAAATTTTATAATAACAAACAAAATCAATTAAAAAGTTAAAACTTTTTTTTATAATGACATCATATCTAATTATAAAGTTAACATCCAAATTTTTTTTTAAACTGTATTTTTCATCTCTTATTATTTCATGTTTATTACAGAAAAAACTTTCAAATGTAATTTTGAAAACCCAGGCACTTTGAAAATTAAGCTAACTCAGTCATTCCTTATTTAACGTTTTCCCTTTGGAACCTCGTCAAATTTTCATCAATTCTCACTCCCTTAATAATAATAAAAAAAAAAGAAATAGTCTTCTCTAATAAACGCAAAACAAGTCACCAAAAAAGTTTAAAAAAAAAAAATAAAATAAATAAAAGTAAACTAGATCAAGGAGAAAAAAAATCAAAAAGTATATGGAAAACCCAAAAGCCTGCTGAGCATAAAGGACAAAAAGAAAGGCCTTGAGCATAGTATATAACCAAGAAGAGAAAGAGAAAGAGAAGAAAGTCGACGTGGCTCGAGAGAATAATGCATTATTCCTGGCGGCTGCCGGTTTTAAGGGAAGGACTTTGCTCGATATCAGTATTCGAGAGACGACGAGGAGCATGCCCCGCCGCCACACTACCACTGCTGGCGTTGGGAGCTCCGGATGAGGGGGTTGGGGGGGTATAGTAGCTTTTCCTGAGGGAAGACCAAGCTAGCAGTAGTAGTAGCAGCAGAAGCCAGCGGGGTAGCGGGTTTGCAATTTCGGAATGGATTCTCTCTCTCTCTCTCTCTCTCTCTCTGCTCGAGGTTAGATCCCCTCAACCATCCAGCCAGCCACTCTCCTCCTAACGGCGCCTACCCACCCACCTAGATCCTCCCTTACTCCTTCACCCCCCCCCCTCGTTTCTCTTTCCTTCTCTTTCGACTCCCCTTTGGTAGCTCCTGGCAGGCATAGCTGTCTCTTTTGCAGCCGGAGAGCTAGCTGCTAGCTCTTTCTCCGCATGCTGGGGCTGGATCAGCCGCTCCCGTTTCTCGTCTGCTACTGCTGCTGAACTATTTCCGAGACCGAAGAGAGAGAAGGTACGAGGGATGAGATAGAGAAGGGCGCGAGGAAAGTCCTTTTTGGTGAGGAGAATGGGGAAACACGCTTAGCTACTACTACTGCTGCTTCTGCTGCTACTGGAGAGAAGAGAAAGAAAGAGAGAGTTTGGTATATATACAGGATCTCTGTCTCTCTATTTTGCTTTTTCGGCCTTCCTTTTTCGCCTTTCGAAAGCTGAGAGCAGCAAGAGGGAGGACCGGGTAGGGTACAGAAGGAATGGATGGGATGCGCTACGCGAGTTGAAAAATTTAAACGACCAGAGGATATGGGGGGGGGAAAGGGCGAGAAAGAGAGAGAGAAAAAAGAGGCCTTGGGGTAGACGGGTCTTTGGCGGTAGCCCCTTTTTTTTTGTTTTTTTTTTTTTTTTTTGAGATGGCAATTTTATTTGATGTTACTGAATGACGAGGGGGTGTATTCGTTACTTTTTTTCTTTTGACGCAAAGCTTTTAGAAATTTGTGACGTTTTGTGGTTGAGATTGTTTGGGTTTGAATTATTAAGTATTTATGAGGTGTGTAATTTTTAAAGTATGGTTTTTAGAGGTTTTGTTTATTTTACCTTTTTGATAATAACTTAATTTTGAATAACTTAATTTCGAATCACAAAGTACAAAATAATGACTGAAAAAAAATACTAGTCGAAAATTAAAACAAATCAGCATTAAAATCCGTTTATCTGGTTAGCATAATTTTATTGACGAAAAAGACGTTTGCATGCAAGTTTGCATTGATTATAGTTCAAGCGCGAATCGAATTATTGAATTCGTGCCAGTTGAGTTTTCTTCGCATACCTATATATACATATGCGTGTCTCTAAACTCCCCTTCTCATCCTTTCCTCTGTGTCGCAAACTTTAGACGCGTAGAGATCAAATTTAAACCCATTGCAGTCAAAGAGAGAAAGAGAGAGAAATCTTGCCAAAGTCCATTTAACGAATAATAACTTCTATCAAAATTTAAAATTTACACGATTAAAGTACCTATATATAGCTATCAGAATAATTGATGTCTACTATCTCCGACAATGACATTAGCCGATCGCGTGGCAAAAATTACAGTTTCAAAAAGCTCAAGCTTTTTAATAGCCATCTGTTGTAAAAGCTCACAAGCTTTTTTATGTTTCGTTATATTCATTAAAAAGATTACAATCGACAATTAAATATATCTACATAACACGAGTTTTGTACAAAAATAAAATTTACATCAACAATATTACGACACATTTAATGCATAAATAAACATCACTCTACGACTCTTCTCATAATAGTCATTTTAATATCATAATGCTAATAACACATATACATATATCTACATAATATAGATCGATAAGAAAATTCATTTCCGTATCTTAATCAAACCACATCAATCAAAACGCGACACATCCCATATTGAAACTTATAAAGTACATATACTATATAACTAACTTCTTCGATAAAACTAATAAATGCACAAGTGAGCAAAACCGAGAGAAAATGCAGAAATATGTATAGGAAAATTGTAAAGCAGAGAAACGCGAGAGTTTAAAAGCTCGTCCGTGTATGTATATACCTACACCTTTCTTTTTCTTCATCCGCCACATTTTCTCTCTTACTTCCACATTCGTTAAAATCCGTGCCAGCAGTAATACACACATATACACACAGAGAAACTATAAGCTGGTGGCTGCTGCTGTTGCTGCTGCTGCTAGCTGCTGGCGATCACGCGATATCGCATTAAATTCGCGCTCGCGCGTGTCTATTTCCGTGGCTGTCACGCCATTTTGCATAGCCGGGCAGGCGTTAACCCTCCTCTCTTTTTCTCTCTCTGTATGTATATACTGCAACTACTACTATACATATACTCTCTTTCGAACTCAACAGCAGCAGCACACACATTTATATATACATTCTCTCTTTTCATATAGCTTAAAGAACTATATCGAGCATATATACAAGAACGTAAACACCAGAAACAATCCTTCTCTTTATTTTTGCTTTCTGTTTTTGTTATCTTTTTTTTTTTTATCAAGCCCGAGGCTGTGAAAGCTCGATGACGTGAGTGTTGGGAGAGAGAAAGTGGAACTTGAAAATATTTCAAGTACTCGTAGGATAAGTGTCAACGTTTTACAGTTGAGTGTATATCGAATTGTGATGCTTTGTTCTTTGTTTGTAGTGCATACCTACTGGGTTTGGATTGAAATCCATACGAAAATCATGTGCTGTTATAGTTTGTGAAAGTAGAGCTTTGAAATCAGTTTGCTTATTCTTCAACAACAAAAATTCCTATATTCATCAAAGTTTTCAAGTGATAGAGAGTCTTTGCAAATTCATCTAACTAACAATACACTTAACATAAAAATTACAAATAACTTAACTGTTTATCTTTATAAACCCACCTGTTCATATTTCTCAAGTTCTTGATGATAAATTTGTCTAATCTGAGCTAACTTGGCACGATAGTCCGAGTGCTCGATTGCATTATCAGGTTGACCAGGTGGTCCAGCCGCTGCTGCAGCTGATGCTGATGCTGCTGCACCGGCACCACCTCCCTTTTCAGGACCTGCAACACCTTCGGCTATCAGCATATTATCCAACCTCATCAATTGTGGATCTGGTGGTTCTTCCTCCTGCGTATTTCTTAGCGACAGAACTGTAAAATAAGAAGAAGAAAAAATAATTAAAATTATATAATTAATTTTATCTTTGAAAAAACAACAATTATATTAAATATTTTTCTAAATTTATATGTATGTGATATAATATAAAGGAAAATGTAATGAGTTTATTTTTTTATACTCAAATACACTTCATTATGTTGTAGATCTACGAGGGTGACAAATTAAAAGCACAAGATCGTTTGCCGGCCACGCGTCTCAGCACGTAGAATATTGCCCATTCATGCACGTCGGAGACATGCACTCCTGTGGCGCAATAAAAAATACCGTTGCAGGGGGGGGGGGGTAGTTTTATATACAGAAGGGAATTGTGCGTGTGTAGTGAGAAACGAACAAGTTAGGCATAAAAAGGACCGTAGGCTCTAGAGGGGTAGATGTAAATTAGCGACGAGATGACTCGGGCACGATCGAGCTTGTAATAAAAGCTCGCGGAAGAGAAACGAGCCTATATATACGTATATAGAAGAAAACCTAGTGGAGTACATAGAGCTTGCAAGCTCAAGCCATATACACGCATACGGACTCAATATCGTCGTTGTCGTCGTCGACTACACGTTTACCGATCGTAAAGGAATCAATTTCGCCGCGGGACGCGACAGAAGCACGTGGCGTCATATACACACGCTTGCCTACACCAGCAGCCTGCGCATCATCGGGCTCTCCTGTATATACGCGCGAGCTTGGGATGCTCCGGCTTCTTAACCCCCCCTCTTTCCCTTCCCCATCCATTCGCGTTCTCTACTACTCTGCTCAACGGCGTCGTAACGTCGCTTTTATCGCACTTTTACGGTACATGATGGAGCTGGACGGCCCATAAAAGTAGCTCTTATTCTCTCTCTTCCTCGGCGCGTGGAGCAGCTCCTTTAACTCGAGTTCTGCTCCTTTCTCTGTGTGTACTTCATCGCTCTTATACGAGTGGATGTATGTATATAGGTATATATCTAGCTATCTTTTTTTCTCTCTTTTTTTTAGTTTTCTTATTTCATAGGCCGCGGTTTTGACCGTTCGATGTGTCTGTTACTTGAGAGAGCATAAATGTTTTGCGTGGAACAAGTTTTTTTTGTCGAGCCTATGCGGATGCGATATCGAGTTTTGTATGTATGTATGTATAATATAAAATTTTAAGAGATAGAAAGAGATAGAAATAGGTTGGAGGAAGTGTGCAGCTTTCCCGGGACAATGGATGTATGGTTACGGCTATGCTATAAAGCTCAGCTTCTTTTTTTTCTATTTTTTTTCTTTTACGATGGACAGCGAAGTTGAGTTGATAGTGTACGACTTTGATGTTTACTTCGGACGTTAAGGTGATTTGTATGTTCGTCAAATTGCTCGTTATTTTTATTGTGATATTAAATTTTTTCTTTTTTTTTTTAATATAAAAACAGTAACATAGATAACTGCGAAAAGAAAAGATATTAAAATGTTTTTATAAAAATATTTTGTTTAAACAAAAATTATATTTTTTGTGGGTTAAAAAACTTTATTTTAGGGCCCGAAAAATGAGAACACAAAGTCGAGCTTGCAAGCAGGTTGAAATAACTGTATGTGTAAAACAAACACGATTATCCAAAGTGTTACAATTAAAGCTTGACTCGGTCAAGCAACTACACTTGGAATGTCCAACATCTGAAGGGTACCTATGTATATCCAGTAAAATCATCAAAGACCAAGAGCTTGCAATTTTTTCAAGTAGCACAAGCTACATAGGTAAATAAAAGGTGCTGCAAGCTCTTACGAGCGTGTAAAGCCTGCTTTACTGACTGTTGGAGTTTTACGATACGGACGATTTCAAATGGTGTACCAGTAGTGTGTGTATAGCCCTAAAACACGGTACACACTACTATCCACTCAAAGTTGCACAAATTTGAGAAAGACTTTTGGATAAGGGATGTATATATCGGATATGCTTGCAATTCACACGCGAGCTTGCGAGATCATTGCTGACTTACTCGTACGATTTGTATGAGTTGTGCGTGTTGGCTTTTTAGTAAATGTGCTTAGTTTATACGATTGTTTGACGTTACTACTGTTGTGTATTTATAAAATATGTTTCTAGGTCATTTGGATAGTTTTGTAAAATTTAATGTTTATGTAAAACTATTTTTTTACAAAACTTTTTTTTTTCAAAACTTTTATAAGTTTCAGCAATATTTCATCAATTTTTTTTCCCTCTAATATTGACTTTTTTTAACACACACTATCATGTATTCCAGAGAGAATAAGAAAAAAAAACATGCGAGTCAATAAGTCGAAGTAGATTTGTGCCATAGCATCGAATATTCTTTATCCCCTTGTTGTCGTAGCGAGATTTGACAAAGAAAAATAGAAAATGAACTTTGGGCTATTTGCTGTCGTAAGCTCTTCTACATACACATACACACACGAACGCGTATCCTCACCAGTGAGAAAATAAATTTCGCATATATCCAAAGAAATAGAGGCTCAGTAGTCTAAGGCTTCTCTCTTACCAAAATCTCTTCTCGAGCCTGAAGAAAAGACGCCCAGAGGGTAATCTCGGTCCTGAGGGGCATCGTAGCGACCTCGGGATAGAATCGACGCGCAAACTGGGTGCTCTTTTAATCCAAGCGAGTCCCAGCATCTACAGCCTTTGGGATATTGGCTCTGGCGTTACGGCTATAGGAATATTCCTTAGGGATGCAAGGGATATATAGACTGACACCCCTAACTAAAGATGAGAAAAAGAGAAAAAGAAAGATAACGAGAGGTCACCCTTCCTCCCCTAAGATTTGCCGCCAGTATCTAATACGGCTTCCAGAGCTTTTCCTGATCGGACATCGCGCAAACGAAAGCCATGATCTACCAGGGCGCAAAGACTTACCGAAGAAAATATAAAAAGAGAGAGAAAGAGGGAGGTCCACCGCCCGGACAGATAAACCTCGGGCGGTGCGTGTGCGGTAATACGAAAATTATGGAAATCCACTTATCGGCGTGCCACCCTGTGCACGCCCGTCGTGGTGTTCGCTTTAGAAAATCCAATAACGTCATCCGCGTGCTGCTGCTGCCGCCACCGACGCTGCTAGCGGCAGTAGTATGTACATATAGAATAGCACAGAGCGCGCGGGTGTGTGTGTGCACGCGGCCTCGTAAATCACGAAGCAAGTTGAAAAGCCGAGGTGGAATCCGCCGCGCTAGCGCAGGCATATATATATACACCCTCTCTCTCTTTCTCTTTCTCTACCTTCTCTCCTATAGTAGATGTACCGGCTGCTTGAAACGACTCTACGCTGCGCTAGAACGCGAGAGTAGTAGGAAATGAGCAAAAAGTTAGCCTTGTATTCTTGATGGTGTTGGTGGCGATGGTGGAAGTAGTACACCAGCTTCTGTATCCATCTCTACTATAGAAACTTTGAGCTTGCAACCCTTATTATGGTCTACTGACTTTATTGCGTAGTGGTAAGAATGAGTTTTATTTCACTATTAAATAATAATTTTTTTTTTCAATAATTATATTTGCGAGCTTGCAAGCTTGGTTCTTATTCTTAGAAATGACTTAGATTATAAGGATAATAGATTGAAAGCAAAGGTTTGGTATTTAATAACGAGATGTAATCGGAGGCAAGTTTTTATATTGTTTTGAAAAGGTGTTATAAAATTCGGAAGAAGATTGCGAAAGATGGTTTGAGATAAAACTGATATTTTCTATTTCCATCAAAAGTTTGTCACTGATAAAATATATATACTCGATATTTTTTATTGTTTCCTTTTTGATAAAGGGAAAAAAAATATAAGTTTCTCGCAACGAAATTGTCTAAGACTTTTTCTGAAATATTGAAAAAGAAAAAAAGGGTGATATTATATATACGATATAACCGGGTGAAGACAAACGGCTTTGAAATTTTACCTTGGAAAAAATGAAAATTCCGAGCTTCAAAGAACGAGAATGCGGAAAAAAATTCAACTATACGTATTCAAAGTTTGAAATATTTCATAATAATGCATTCATACAAAAGACACATATTATAAATTCGTCGCTTACCCCCCAAAAAAGACACTTTACAGTCATGACTAGTGAAAGAAAAAAAAGCTCCCCTCCATACAAAGGGGTGGAACGAAGGAGAGAAACAATTAGAGTAGCAGGACGACTCTTGGTATGAGACCACAGAGAATTCTAAGTTGATTAAGCTCAATGCAAAGACGGTAAAGTTGCTTCTGTGTGTATGTGTATATGTGTCCTAAGCAAGAAGGCGGAGACGCATAAAATTTTACTATCGCTAAATCGGCCAATAATTGTTAGTAGAGAGAGAGAGCTGCTCCGATCACACGTAAAACACGTCGTAAACGCCTTGTGGGGAAACAAGAGAGAGAGAGAGAGAGAGAGAGAAAGTTGAGTACATCGACAGGGTAGACGAGCACTCGACGGAGCGTGGAATTACGTTCTAAGATGCCGTGTATCTTATATCGCTTGATAGGATCTTCTTGTGTATGTACAGGCTTGTCGTTGTAGTTAATACGTGGATTGTGATTATTTGGTTAATGATAATTTAGGTTCGGTTCATTTTCTTAAAATTTGATGTCGAATTTATATTTTATTATCATTAATGAGAAACTTTTGTATGAATAAGTTTTGTATTTAAAATTCATAAATAATTATAATTTTTGTTTCAATGATATGAATTGAAAAAATATACTTTATGCAAGGTAAATATAAAAAAATTCTTTACAATATGTTCACAAAACAAATTGGCTGGAATATACAAATATCTTATTTTGTATTATTTTTTTTTTGTTTTTATATATAGTAATAGTACCAAAAACAAAAAGTTTCTTATGTCGCAATAAAGCTTTTGAACAAAGTCAATTACAATACAGGGATCTTCTCTTCTATATCCAAGACTATGTATATACTATTCTGATATTGCGGCAAGTGAGGTATTGTCGAGTCGAGTAGTCTAGACAACTTCTTTTTTTTCTTTTCTTCTCACAAATCTATATACGAAAGTACAAAAGGCAAATGAAAGAGCGACGCCTATAAATAGCTTATTCAACGCGAAGGAATTTCGAAACGTCAGAGCGCGATCGTGTATTGTAAGACGTGTTTTCCATGACGACTCGTTATTTCTATTCTATCAAATTTTGATCATCAAAATGAGATTTTAAAAGTTTCTAAAAATTTTAGATTACGATTTATAAGTACATAAAATAATTTAATAATTGACAATTAATTTATAACATTAATATTTCATTAACAACAACAATAAATAAAAAAAAAATAAAAACCAACGTAGCGCAAGATCCCAACAAAATCACATACACAATTTATCCTCAAAGCACCTAAATTTTCATAGCAATTTACTCAAATGTAAGTATAACCACAGCATAATCATAATACATCGCAAACGAGGTGTAAGTTAACGCGCTGGAATACTTACAAAACAGAAAAAAAAGTGTAACAAAAAAAGAGAAGAAAAAGAAGAAGAGTAAGAAGCAAAGATTCATCAGAGTGATGCGAGGCAATAACGCGTAGATATAGGTATATAGTTGAAACAAGCAAGACAAAGATAGTATAGAGTATTTGAGTGACAGGAAGAGTCACGAGTTCGCAGTCGACTTGCTTTCAACTTTCAACGACACACTACTATACGACATGCTCTTGTTTTTTTCTCTCTTTCTCACGTGTACGTCACAGCTGTGTAGCCCTTAATGAAAAGCCCTGGAATGTCAGTGACGCGCGCGCATATTGCATAGTCGTATAGTATACCTTGTAGGGCTGGGAAAATTAACCTAGGGTATATATTACTAAGGACCATGTCTTTTGTTTCTCTGTGTACTCTCAAAGTTGCTTTAATAAATATAATTGATAATCCAAATAATAAAGAGTTTTCATGTAGTATATGTAAGTGTGACTTTTATAATCCGTCGCCTTTCTATTTTGAGAAGCATGTCTCTCTTTCTTTCTCATTCCTTATTTCCTCGCGTGCGTCTCCAAAGAGTCAAATTTAAATCGGTGTTTCGAGCTAGTTAGTTTCATCATATTGAGAAAAGGGAGTAGCTATACGTCACATATAAACCGAGAAAATGTATCGCAAGCTCGAAATTCAAATGTATACACACAGAAAATCCGAACGTAAACATATCCTCAGTGAATACGTAGATAAAGAAAAAAAACGACGAGAGCTTATATACATTCCAAAGTAAACGAGATCAACGCAAATCCTGAAACGTATGTATGTGTATATGTTTGTATATATTATACGGTAAGGACAACGGGAATTCATATATAAAAAAGGACTATACATAGTTTCTTATTACCTTCTCTTTCTCTCTTCTCACTATATACACGTACACACCTATATTCTATACGACTTATATACACGCGATAACAAAGGCAACTTGGTACAGAACAAAAAAAAAAAAAAAAAAAAAAATGTGGAAATCGAGAAAAAAAGGGACAATAATAAAATCTATCACACGAGCCATGTACACGCGACAAAGAATCTTTATATTGCCTTCTCTTTTAGACAAGAGAGAAAGAAAGTCCGGTATTTCAGCAATATACAGAGCAGGTGTACGAAATGCCAAGCACACATACACACACATACACCCTTTTTAGATTCTTTCTTTCTTCTTTTCTCTGTACGCTTGCTACAACTTATAAGTATAAACGACAGCTTGAACTTGCATGTATATAATATGCTGACCACCCTCTCTTCATATCTTTGTCCCTTCTTTATCTCGATTTGCTTTCTCTTGTTATTTTTTTTTCTAGTATTGCATTACTGGACAGGGTCCTGCAGCTGAATCTAATAGTTTGTACGTTCACGTATATCTTATGACGAGTTCGTGCGTATACTCTTTTGTTTTTTTCTCTTTTTTTTTCGTTTCAGAGTATCTGAAACGGTTATGAAAGGGGTCAAAAAGCAAACGAGATGAAAATCCATTCATCATTCGATAAAAAAATTTTTTGCACGAATCGACATGATTCGCACTTTTTCAACTGTTATATACTCTCTCGTGCATAGATATATACACTTCAACAATCGTTCAAATTTTAACAAGCACACGTGGCACCTATATCTCTCTTGTCAAATTTAATTATCGCTTTTTCCCATCATCTGTAATTTCATGAAAAGTTTATTATTTACGAAAAAATAATTGGCAGGGGTATTGAGAAAAAAAAAACCAAATGAAAATACCGATAAGTAAAAGCATCGAAAATATATTTATTATACGATTTCCATTTCCTTTGGGGGAAAATCAAATTAGCCGGTAATACATTTGAAACTTTTCGTCTGCGTATAAGTTTCTTTCTCTTTCTCGCCGTTAAAGTGCAATCAAATAAAACACTAAAATTCGATTCATTAGCGATACACGTATTATACGTAAACTCAACAACCATCCTCCCTTTTCTCATCCCCATTTTCTCTAAAAAAAACAAAAAACAAAAAAAAAAGGTAAACAGTATAACGACATACGAAACCAAGTCGTTTTTCACGCGTGCGTATCATTCGATTAAAAACCACACGGGCGTGGCTGAGCTGCGTGATGCAAAGGCAAAACACAAGCCCCACACACATATACATGCATACACACATACAGCATGTGGCGCCTAAAAGCTCGCAAGAGAGAGAAAGAGAGAGTATAGTACTGCTACTGCAGCTTGCAAAAGCTTTCCTCCCTCTCTTTTCCTTCCCTCGCATATACGCCAAGCTACATTCAGGTATATAACGTATCCGTTTTCGCCTCTGTATGTATATCTATACACCCCACCGAAACGCTACGGATCTCCCTTTCCCCTAAATTTTCTACTCCGTATACATATAAGCAAGAGAGAAAGAATTACATACACACCAAGTATACGTGTGTATATATGTATGCATGTGCACATACAAGAATCCCCCTTGGTAAAAGAGGGGTTCGAGAGCGCGCGCACTCGGCTGCTTCCCAGGCGCGAGAAAGAAGGAAAAACAGAAAACGGGGGCTGAGGGGAGAAGAGTGGGCGCGGGAGTGGTGTGGCGTATTGATCGAGTGGCTCTCTCGCGCCTGCCCCACACATACACACTCACACAGAAAGAGAAAGAGAGAGAAAACGTGCTTGCTATCCGCGCGCGTGCGTGCGCGATGTTGAGAAAGAGAATAGCGTATATTCCCTTCCCTTCTCGACTGATGTATATAGCTGTATAAGGGTATGTGCGTGTTTGTATGTGTGAGAAAGAGAGAAAGAGGGACTACTTGTTTGCCGGCGCGATGCCCTCTCGATATATACTATACCCTCTCTTCGCTTTTTGGCTTTGTTATCGTGAGTAAAGAGAGAAAGAGAGTGCGAGCTGAATTTTTGGACGGTTGCAGTTGCAATTTCGATGGATATATACATATTTTGCATTTAATGTATAAATGCTAATGATTTGAGCTTTTGGGTGTATATATTTATGATATTTTAGTCGAGTTTCAAATGTCAGATTTTTTTTATGTGATTTTGATTTATACGTTTATTTATGATCTGGGAATATTTAAATTTTAATTAAAATGATTATGAAGATAATTTTCATATCAATTAACATTTAGTTTATTTTTTTTATTTTGAGAGCTTTTTTATAGATATAAAAAAGATAGCGTAAAAGCTTTAGCGAAATGGACACTCTACTTTCTATCGACGTTAATAAAAAGTCCGAGCACTAGTTCTTTCTATTTCGCCGTATACCCGTGACGGACGTATATTCGAAGCTTGCGCCGATTTGTCATAGACATACTTCGTACTCCCCGGAGACGCGCCAATAAAGCTCTGTCTCGCAAGCTCACTCTCCCCTCAAAAAAAAAGAGGGAAGTAAACGGACCAACTAGTATCCGGTCTCGTTTTCAGCACAGAAAAACTGAATCACACGCGGAAAAAGTCACAGAGAACGACATCCGTCGAAAGAACAAAAAAAAGAGACATAGAGGATAGAATCCAGAGAGAATATAGAGGATATATCGAGTGAAAAGCTTCCAGAGTCGTTATGTCTTTTACGCATCGATGTATAACCTGTGTGTGTGTGTGTAGCAGACGTTTTCGCGATTGAAAGGAGCAATATGCTCTTGGTTTTGAAACAATTCGGTGGACAGTTAAAGAGAGTAAGGGTAAAATATACGCGATATGTGATGTATGTGTTCACTTGGATAAAAAAAAGTATTGAATTCTATGCTGTATAGATGCTGCTGTATATATACGAATGTATCCAAAAAGGTCAAAGAACTTTGAGATGTGTTTACACAAGAGCATTTACAAATGGAGTAGGGAACTTTTAATGTCAATTCAAACGACTCCGATACATCGAGAGTTTTCTCAAGCGGAATTTAAGTTTTGTCGAAGGTCAATGACAAGTTTTTTCTTGTGTGTGTGTGTTAGTGTATGTGTGTTGCTGATTTTTATTGACATGAAAATGTTGTACGTTAGGGAATATCGCTATGAATTTTTTACGATTGAGAAACTGC
>JAPYZE010003894.1:0-14638 GCA_030522805.1 Leptomastidea abnormis | reverse complement strand
GTGAGGCAGCAATGCAACGTTCGGCAAGGTCAGCAGCTCCTGTGGGAGAGTAGTAGTAGTAGTAGTAGTAGTAGTAGTAGTAGTAGTAGTAGTAGTAGCAGTAGTAGTACACAGCCGACGTGATTTAGCGCACCTCGATCGAGGTCAAGTTACTCTATACTATACGTGTCATGCTACCCCTCCCTCCCTCACCTCCTTTTTCTTTTCCCTTTTACAGTACCCTATATATACTAACGATGCCTCTTCTATACCTACCATCGTTGGTTTAGTGGCTGAGCGGTTGGATTTTTTGATGGAGGGTTGAGCTGATGATTGGCCGATGCCGTTAATTAGATTTGGCGGTCGTCACTTTAAGTAAAGAGAAAAGCAAGCTTTTCGATAGTTTTAACGATAAATTATGGGTCTTTTTTTTGTTTAATATGAACTTGGATATATCGATTTGAAATTGTTTTGTTAAACTTGGATTTTGTTGGGAGTATAATTATATATGAGACTTAATTTAATATTGTACGTTGAATTAAAATTTAATTAAATAATTTAATACAGAGCTTCATTCGTGTTCGTTATGGAAGACTAGCTATATTGTTAATTTTGAAATATATATTATTTCAACATTTGCGATGTTACATATACACACAGTCGTTATTAAAATTTTTAAACATATTTCAATGAAAAATAAATTATCCAACTTTTAAATGAACATGTTCATTATCAAAAAAAGATATGTATACCTTTGAACCTGTCATACATTTGACTTAAACTCACTCGACCGCGATCTCAATTTTATTTAAATTTTCCTAAAAGAATGACTTTGATGTCGTCTTGCTTGTATATACATTTTGTTACGTTAAATTTTAATCATAAAAGCGGCTGTGCTTGCAAAAAGATCCAAAACATGTAATTCAATTAAAACGTTTCAGTATTTGCGTTTTGGTACAATTAAAGCTGGAAGCAGAAAAAAGAATGCACGAATTACTTTAGCATTTGATGTGTGTTCTCTATTCAGATGAGGGAAAAGAGGTTTGAGTTTGCATAAAGGTAATTTAATTTAGCACAGTTTGTAATCCCAACGATTGAAAATCCATTGATTGCGTACAAAGAATTTGAGCTTGCGATTACGGATTGTTCAACGATTAAACTGCTATTTGTGATTTTTGAAGTGAATTTATTGAGCGTTGATTTTACGAAATTTACTTGATGATTTTTTTGGTATTATTAGAAAAAGCTCTTTTTTTAAAATGTTAATATTGATTTTATCGACATAACTATTAATATTCTAATTGAAGATAAAATTAATTGATACTAAAATAGTAATATAAGATTTGATTCAATAAGACATATTTTAAAACATTATATGGTAAATATAAAATTTAACAGAATTTAATAAATTACGTTGAAAATGATATTTTCAAAAATTACCAAATTTAATTTAGAACCTGTCGCTAAGTTAAACATGACTCGTCAAATGAAACCATAGAAAATTTTCATCCGAGCTAAAATTTCCGTTTAATTAAATAGTTTGGAAAAAGAAAATGAAAAAATTCTTTCTGTAAAAAAGATTAATTTCAGTTCGTACTTTTTATTTTTTTTATTTTTTTTTTACAAAGATTTAAATGCCAACACGAGCCGACGGGATTTTATTTCAAGCAATTTCTACTACTTTGCAAGTACTGAATATATATATCTCTTGGAGTTTTATTTACCTTGCTTTACATTTTCCACTTTATCATCTTTTCTCACAGATGCACACTGTTTTTTAAATTATCCTCCGTTACCTTTCATCGTCTTTTCCCTTTTTTTTTATTATTATTATTTTCTTTCTATATTTTTGTTTTTATTTATTTTTTACGTTTCTCAGTTAAAGTCAATTTTATTCTTCGAAATATCAAAAGGAAATTGAGTTGTTTTAAGTATTATCAAAAAAATTATTTACATTGCAAAAGTAAGACTTAAGCTTACCTAATTTTAAATTCATTTTTATTTTTAAAATAAACTAAATGCAAATTTCTTAATAAATAATATTGTATACTAATTTTAATTCAACAAATAAAAAATTGAAAATGTTTATTAACTAATTATACATCAATAATTTTACAATCAGACACAATAGACAATACTTATTGTGGATATAAAGCACAACCGCTGGCAATCTCCAATCATACCAATCTAACCAATTGATTACCACTTAAAATTATATGGGTATCAATTTAATTAATCGTCAACCTCCCCCCCCCTTCCCATTCTCTTCCTCTCCTACCGCTATTTTTCATTAAAATCCTCGTCACCCATCCATCAAATTATCCCAAACACAAAGCTCCCTCCCCCTTCTCCCCTAAAGTTTTCAATAAACATCAAACCTCCCCACTGTCCCTTCATCACAACTTTCCACCCTCCCCCTCAAAAACCGTCATTCCTCATTAAACCAAACAGCTATTCGTCCGTCAATACACAAATCCGATATCGTAAAAACATATATATCCAAGCGTCAATCGAGCTTTATCACAATTGATTCAATCCCGTCAAATATAACTCGTCACCTAAAGTCCCTGCCACATCTAATCGCAAGCTTGCACATATTATACAAAGCCAGCGGCAAAACGGTTAGTGTTTTACAAACTTTACTACCATAAAGCTGTGTCCTTCTCGTATCGAAATTAATACCAACCGCTACTTTACTTTTACTTTAGATTCTATATCTAATTTGACGCGTCGCTTAATTGGCGTATGTAGCATATATAGCGACATGAGAAGCTTAACAAGGTTTGAGCTTTCGACGCGTCAGTCTTGGTAAAGTAATATGATCCAAGGGGAATGTGTTGAAGTTACGTGGGGTGTTGGGTGTGTTTTGATTTTTTTTTTTGTGTGGTTGTTTTTATTTGAATTGATTAATCTGCTGTGAATTGTATTTTTTTTTTTTTTTTTTAATAATGATATAACTTTTTATACATATATTTTTTTCGTAATCAATTAGAGCGTTATTAATTAGATAAGTAAAGCTATATCTTGGTGGCTATGTTTTAGTTTAATACAAACTTTTTAACATAAAAATAAAATGACAGAATGTTATTATGGAGAAAAGGTCGTTAAGTTTGTAATAATTTAAAACGGCTGTTACCTAAGTTTAACAAGAAAAGTTCTTAATGCAACCGTTACTTTCATATTGAAGTAATACATGAAAAATTCATTTTTTTTTAACTTGATTAATTCATAGATAATTAAGCTCTAATTCAATCTTCGTAAAATTTCATTAATTTATTGTGCTTAACCATATAGGTATTGTTCGCACATTAAATCACAAATGTTAATCAACTTAACTCCATTATTATAAAATACCAATATTAAAAAAAAATGTATGTATTTTTTGAAGCTTAACTAATACCAAGTACACATTTAAAACAAATATATTCTCCTGCAAGCTCTGAATTAATACTTTGATTCAAATCATATAAAAATTCATGAATTCTAGAAAATCCACATAAAACACCACACACGTATATGATCCTCAAAGCCATCAATGCAAACAAAAGTTTTACCCTCCTACGATTTTTCTTTATCCCTCTATTCACAAGTCATCCCCAACCTATCCTGAGCGTTTTTTTTTTTTTTTCATTCTACCGAGTTCGTCAACACCGCATATATACACGCCTGCGGCAGGCATTTACATTACAAATGTGGAAGAGTCAGCAGTGCATACCGACTAAATAGGCTTCATGGAAAAGAGAGAGAAAGAGAGAGAGAGAGAGCTTGCGATAATTCCCGCTAATGGTAATGAGTTTTCTCGCACAGCAACGTTTCGTGTATACGTATATATGTAACCTCGGGCGTGGCACGTGCCACGTACTCATACTCTTTCTCTCTTACTCTTTCTCGCTTGCTGCATTTGACTCGTTTGATTAATTCGGCGCGCCTGAAAAATTATGATGGGATTTTAATGGGTTGTCTTTTCCCCACACACCCCTTTAAACTCGGCTAGCTAGCTACCTCAGCCTGTTAATGTTTATTAATAATACCGCTGGCTTGCGTGTGATTCATGAAAGGTTGCAAAAGGTAGAATAAAGGAGAGAGAGAGAAAGAGAGAGATTAACAAGAATGAATTTATCATTGTTGTATATATAAAGCTATATGACTCGTATAAGTTTAAAGCTTTAAAAACTTAATCCTAATTACGTACGAAGGAAATATTTTTCTTTAGCAATTATAAAGTTTATACGACCAATTGAAAGTTTGAATAACCCAAAACCGTCAATAGCAGCTTGCAAGCACATACACATATCAAAGCTTGAATATTGTATAGGTCAAATGTTAAGGCCTGCAAGCTCAAAAAGCTCAACATATTGTGTCAAAGCATACCTGTTACGTGTGACATAAACTCGGGAGCTTTTAGTTGTTAAAAAAAAAGCTTAAAACAGCTTACCGGCCACCAAGCAATATCAGAATACAGAGCTTGCGTATATGTACGTAGCAAGTCGGGGGTAGAAAACCGCATGATCGCAATATAGTAGTAGTAGTAGTAGCAGCAGGAACAGCTACAGTGTGTTAAAGCCGATATCGGCCAACAAAGAGAGCTACCTGGCAAGAGAACTCGCTTTATACACGACGGAAAATAGAGTGAGAAAGAGAGAGAGAGAAAGAAAAAGGTAGATGAGTGGACGGAAAAGGCTTCTTATGCCGGGTCACGATCGCGCAAGCGCAGATGCAAATGCCAAGTAATGTATAAGGCGGTTGCTTGGGAGCAGTACGTACTACTACCAAGCTACTGTCACTGCTGCTGTTACCACCAAGAGTCATTTGCATGAGCAAAGCTGCAGCTCTTTGGTTGGGTGTGCTGATAAGGCGAGAGAAAAGCGAGGAAAGGCTATAGAGGATGAATAAAAGAGTGCTACCACCCACCATCCGGTGTTAAGGTTTGCGCCCAGCTGTGGCGAGCTAATAAAGAGACAAACGTTGGAGGATGAGACTTTGGGATGAAGTGAGGGAAGGGGAGTTAAACGATTTTAAGTATTTTTTTTATGTTTTTAAAATGACAATGAAAGTAAACGTAAAAAAAAAGGTGAGAATAAGGAGTAAGAAATAGAGAATTGGGGGTGGGGGGTGATACTATACCGATTGATATCACATTTATTTCTTCTCGTATCTTTCATCTCTACTGTACTGAAATAAACTTCCGGAATATTCGAGTCGTAAATTTTGATACGCTCGCGTGAGGACCACATTTTATTTTATTTTTTAATGGTAGAAAACGACATACTCGTAAAATATTTCTTTGAATGGCAGGTCACGAGGCTACATTTGAACCTTAGCGAAGAGACCAGTGCTTTTAAAGCTTCTCTAAAGAGTTATATATATATATATATATATATATATATATATATATATTGGATGAACGATACAAGATCGGTTTGTCAAGGTTGAAATATTATACGATGTAAGATCTTAACGTGTGCTGAATATAAAAAAGTATGTTACATAGATATATGGGTATAAAAAAAGAATGACTTCTTTTTTCACGGTCGATTAATAGCAAAGATTCTCAATTGCAAGAGCAATTAAAATAAAAAAAAGTAAGTTACCACGTGAATAAAGCATAAGAAGAATATAAGTTTATTGGAGCGTGTTTATCTTGGATAGAATTTGAATTAGTAATACTGTGCTTGCAAGATTATCCATTCGATATATAGTCATATCTTTTTTTTTTTTTTTTTTCATTGGTCTTATTGGCTCTCCTCTTTCTTTTAAACATTAACGCTTGTCTTATCAATCTTCATCGATACTTGATTACCTTTTATTTCTTTTTATAGCCTAAAGGGTATATATAGATACCGACCATAGTTAGAAATAAAAGGAAGGGCATGTATATATATGTACGTAGGTGTGGAGAGAACAAGATAGATCGTACGAACTATAGAGACTGTGAAGTTGAAAAAGCTGCAACTCGTTTCGACGGGTTTGGATAGATCGATCTTTCTATACGTTGAAACAAATCTGAGCTTTCTTTCTTGGTTTAGATGTATATATGTATATATAGAGAAAGAAGTAGTGATATCGATTGGACGATACTTCAGGATCGTTGCTCTTCTCTTAGATATAGCGAATGTCGTCACCTTTTCTTTCCGATACCCGATTCACACGCCGATTACCTTTAGATTTTTGTCTTGCTTTTGTCAAGTAGAATTCACTGATTGAGTCTGAATAGGATCTATTTTTTTTTCTTCTTATTTTGTTGGATAAATCGGAAATGCTAGTAATGGTGTAGTGAAGGGAGAGGAGATGGTATGTTCCGAGTTAATGCGGTGTTACTGTGCTAAATGTAGCCGAACGCGATTGGATGAGCTTTTTCTTTTCTTACTTATTCGAGCTACACCTATAGAGAAAATGAACTAGGCCAGTGGATTACAAATCGACTGAGTTTTCTTTTTTTTTTTTTTTTTATTAAAGAAGTTGGAGTGTACTGGATGGCTGTGTTATTTCGGATAACGATGTTTTTAAATTTCTATGTAGTTGGATAGCTAGGAGTAATGGAAGGAAGGAAAATGTAATGGGCAATGTTTCCGTTAATGAAAATACATTTTTGTTTTTGAAAACTAAAAATTTTTGTAGCCAGAATATTTTGTATTTTTTTAAATTTAATATTACGAGAATTATTTTTTTGTATTTTATATTTTTAGAAGTAATATTTCGTATATATGAATATTGATTATTTGCTAAATGTATGTATACTTTATTTTTCGTGAATATTTATAAGAAAACTTGATATTTAAATTAATTATTTAATTTCGAGGTATGTAGCCTGATGGAAATTATTTTATTAATGTAGATTTATGTTTAATACTTGGATATAACATAGACGGTATTAAATTTTACTTATTTAATTCAATTTGAAAGAAGAAGAAAAAAAACGTTTATACGAGAATTTTCTTATAAAAAAATTAAGAAGATAAATGGAATTACAGGCAAAGGCTTGGTTACCAGTGGATTTCTAAAATATATTACAATAACGTTATTGCACCCATTCTTTACAGTTGTAAATCAGGTTTAATACTCTTAAATTTATAGAGTTAAAAATTCTATGCTGAATGATTTGAAAGGGGATGGTTATTAAAAATATAATGAATTATTATTTAATTTTAAAAGAATGTATTACTTTACTTACGAGTAGTTCAAATTAACATAATATTAATTCCAACGTGACTAGTATTATTTTTAATTAAATTAAATATCCATTATTTATTCACATGAATAATTTTTCAAAATTTTACATTTAACCGTAAGTCAAACATACAAAAAATGCTTGAACCTCAAAAAACCAACAAATAAAATTCAATACCATTCGATCCTTTAGACAGAATTGATCAGTCGTTGAGCTTTAACTTCGTTGCTCTCATGATTCATTGCATCCCCTTTTTTACCCTATACGCTTTTATTTTCCGAACGCTTTCAACACGAACCAACTCATCTTTCTTTCTTCCATTTGCGTGTACTACGATATCCCATATCCCTTTTTCTGGTACAAACACAGACATATACGCAGTCGTAGTAACGCGAGGATTTCGATCCTTTGAAAAGCTCATACACACACGCGCGCTTTTGCAAGCTCAGTCTGCATTCCAGACTTTTTTCCTCGAACTTGTCCTTTGGCATTTTACCTTATACCGTATTTCTTTCCAAGAAACCGAAGTCGCGTCTTTCTTTAGGATCAGAGCAAAAAAATCGGTTTTTGATGTACACTTTTGTGTGCTATACGAAAGAATAAAATCTTTTTGTAGTGACTTGCTGGATCGGCAGGATCGAATGTTTCAGCAAGTGCTTTTGGGTGATTTAAAGTGTGACTATAGTTTGGTTGGATAAAAAGGAGAAGGTGAAAGGTTGTAAAAGATTGATAGAATTGTGGTTACGTATTTTAAAGGGAATTTTAAAATTTGTCATTTTTATTAAATTATCATTGTAAAAGATATTTTAAATTTTGCTACATTTGAACTCTGTATGAGGTTGAAAGAAAAAAAAAAAGGATATGAATTCAAAGTAAAGAAGCTTTTTAGTACCAACGTCAAACCGAATAACTTTGTCTCTTATTTCGCGTAACGTTTTATTTCGTTTCTTTTGAGATTTAAAGCCTTTTCCTCTGTGGGTTTTCTGGATTAGTCGAATCGAAGCTTTTGAATTTTAAAAAAATACAGTATAAAAGCTAATGGATGGGCAATAAAAGAAGAAACAAAAAAAAAAAGAAAGAAAAGGGTGGAGGAGAAAGAGAAATAAAGAATACGCGAATTGTGTTTGTTTGTTTTTCTCGTATTTGGGCGTTAGGCCAAAAAGCTTTTATATACCTTTTACTAAAATACATCAATATTAGGTGACTATAAAGATTACGTTTAAAATCTTTTACAAGTTGAGATTTTTTTAAAATGTTTTTGTTTATGAATTGTATAATACATAAGATTTTTCTTTTAATTTTTTAATTAAAAGTAGCTTATGAAATTATAAAAGTTTTATTACTAAATCAAATAAACAATATCAATTTATCCATCTATTGAAATTAATAAGAAAATAATTGATAGATTAAAAAATCATTTTCACATGTTACAAAAGTTCAAACCAAAATTAAATCAATCATATTATTAATTTCTTACCACATACCCCTTTGATTTTTTCAACTATGATTACACGAACAACGAGAAATCAAATTATAAAAAAAAAAATTTATTCGCTTCGAATATTAATTCAGTTGAAAGCAGACCTCTAGTAATACCATCTACCTACTTATGCAAGCTCGAACGTCCTTCCTTTCAAAAGCTACAGCAACTCACAAAAGTTGACTTCTTAATTCCATTGGAAAACTTTGCTCTCTCACCATAAAAAAAAAAAAAAAAATTAAAAAAGATCCCTTTTCGCGGTTTTCAATTAATCATACTCTTGAACCGCGTGCTCTTATAATTGATGAAAGTTGAAAAAAAAAGAGAAGGAAAGAAAGAAAGGATCACAAGAACCCTGCCGCTTTTAATTAGCCCTTTGGACTTTGGACCAGAGATGCGAGTGAGTTTGCCGACACAAAAGCAGATTGTTTCTACAAGCCTTGCAGCATCTGATGAAAGATATACTTTAGCCACTTGCCTGTCCTTTACTTTCTTTTTTTTTATTTTTGTTCTTGAATTTGTGTAGCTACTATTGGGTAGTTGAATGTGACTGAAACTTTAGGGTTTGGTAGATCGAAGGGATTTTGTGGTTATATACTAAATCGCTAATTTTTAGAGCGAAAATAATCGAAAATTATTATTTTTTCGCGGATTATTGAGTATATCGGAAGGGTAATTTCGCGCTTGGAATGTATCGTTTTCAATCACTATTTTATTTTTTTATTTTATCGCATGACCTTAATCAGGCGATATTCGTTAAATATTTAATCAAATTATTATACGCGATATATAGTTTTTTGGAGATGGTGTTAAAAGCGTTATAACTTTAACGTTATCAAATTCCCTGAGAGATTAATTTTTCCGGACAACGAGCGTCAATTTATTACTTTCCGTATTCCATAAATGCAATATTTTATGGCTTTCGAATAAAATGTGATTTATTGCCAGTTTTTTTTTCTTTTTTACTAAAAAATAAAAATAAAATAAAAAATAAATTAAAAATAGAACGAAATAAAAAAATGAAAATTGACCACCACTTGTGTTCTATTAACCTGGATAGAATTTTTTTTTTTTGGAAGTATCGAGTTACCACAATTTTAGTGACCACAGGAAATCAATAGCTGATAAAATTTTCCGATCAAAACTATTTATATCGACATCAATAACTGCCATCCTAGCATTCTCATCTAAAATTCTCATCTCTAAATTAAAAAACAAGTCAAATTTTTATTCAATCTACTAATAAAAAAATCAAAAACTCTATCTAAACAAACCTTCAATCTCACACATTTTCTCATTTATTCTCACCATTCACCTTCTTAACTTCTAATTCCCAAAAATCTCTCTCTTTCTCTACCCTTTCGCATGTAGAAACTCGTTCAATCACAAGTTCCTACTACAATCCCACTTGTTCTTCTTCCTTTTCCCAAACTCCCTCAAACATTGAATTTTCCCACTTCGTACGTGTGAGATAGAATACTTGTTGCTCTAAAAGCAAAAGGTATATGTATATATGTGCCAGTGGACTTTTTCACTATATACGTATACCTTAATTCACTTCATCTCACATCTACTCTTTTTCTTTTTCTTCTTCTTCTTCTTTTTAATCAAGCTTGTGCATACCTTATTGTAGACGATAATCTAACTTTTGTAAAAGTAGACGATATTATACTCTCACCACCTTTATTAAGATGATTTTTTTTTTTTAAATATACACAGCTTGGTAGAAAATTGAATTTATAAAAAGGGTAAAAGTAAAGTCAGTGTTAAGGTAAAGAAGAGACTCATTGTCGTGTTCTGATATTATATAGTGACGAGAAAAGAGAACGTAGTGTATGTTTGGCTTGCAGATTTTTCCAGGTTAAATTTTCGCGCTATATACTTGTGTGTTTGTTTTTACTCCCAGAGAGATTTCCGGTTGGTTGTGCAAGTTTGTTTGAATAAGAAAATTTTTATGTTCACTAGCTGAAAATGTTGATGGATTTTTCAAATTTAACACGTAATATAACTATTAATTTTCCACCAAAAATTTGAAAAAAATTTCTAATCTAATTCAGAAACTCAAACAATTTAAATTAATATTTCATAAATTACCATATCACAATCTTTTGTTATCCATTTTTAACCTATCCTATACCACACCTCAACCATAATTTAACATCACAGAACAAAATCAATTTACATCTCACACCTATAATCCATTACCTCTTTTTTTTTACCATCCAAACGATCTTTGTCTCTGTCTCTCAAATTACACCCAACCCCAGTTAACATGTCTAAAGATATCCCAAACACTTATACACTCACACTCACTATTTCTCTCTCATCCATATATACTTTTTCGCACGTCTGTTTTCTCGCTCTCGACATACCAATCGAAATTGCAACAGTCTATATACTGAGGGTCTCTGCCAGAAATATACCAAGCTAAATTAACTGGGTCGTCCAAGCGCATGACGATTCTTACCTTTCAATAATGCTTTCGTATAATTACATTGTAGTAAAGGTTTTTTTAACAGAGAGATAGTCAATGGAAAAAATTCACACGGTACAAATTACAAATACATCCAAAGATACGTCTACATAACGATTCGTCTGGGGTTATTACACATCAAATAAACGTTCTCTTCCACACTTGATTCTTTTATTTAACTTGGAATAAAAAGAAAAATATAAGGATGAGAAGAAGAAGTGATATCAACGGTTAAATTCTTGGCTAATTTCTTAGGGTCTTGTATATAGTCTCTCTGCTTGCGAGGGAAAAATATTTGTGGAACGCGCCACGTTGCTGCAGCTGCTGCTGTTACTGCTACTGCTACTGCTATAGGGAATACTGCGGTAGATATAAGCTGGAGAGAATACATGCATTCCAACGGATGTTAGGCGGCGTGAAAATTCTTTGAGTTGAGACTATGCAGACTTTGTACATGTGTGTGTGTGTGTGTGTGTGTGTAAAAGTATGTATGTGGGTTTGATATGGATATGTGTTGATGGGTATTATTGGGTCTGGTATTTTTATTTTAATTTTTTGATGATTTTAAATTGTTTTTTAATTTTTATGGGTATTTTAATGTAAAAATATAGATGGTTAAAATTATTTTTTTGATTTATCACATGATTTTTGAGATAAAAAAAAAGTAAAAAATAGATTGTGGTTTGTAAGTTAAGTAAATATACAGTTTTATCATAGAATAGAAAATTCTGGTATTGTAGAAAAAGAAAGTAAAGTCATATTTTTTCAAAAGTGTTCAAAAGCTCGGAGTAAAACAATTCGCACTTTTCTGAAAAAGAAGATAGGATGAAAGAGAAAGAGAGAGAGAGAAAAAGAGTTATGAATCATCGTTGGGTTAAGAGAAAGCATCGTAAGTTTAACTTGGTGGTTGTTTCAGAAAAGTGAATTATTCTTGAGAGAATCTAGTGGTAAAGTGACTTTAATCGTTTCATA
Source organism: Leptomastidea abnormis (assembly GCA_030522805.1). Lineage (NCBI taxonomy): Eukaryota > Metazoa > Arthropoda > Insecta > Hymenoptera > Encyrtidae > Leptomastidea > Leptomastidea abnormis. The sequence goes on along the minus strand of JAPYZE010003894.1, from coordinate 2,566 downwards.
AGTGTAAGAAATCATTCTTAATTGACTCTCCCTTGATTGTATTTTTTTTTTTTTTTACTGTACTTGAATATGACTTTTTTTTTACTTTTATTTAATTTTTTTCCTTCCCCAAACTTTATTTATCAACCTAACAAAATTTTTAAAAAAAACATAACAACAAAATCTCAAATAATCACCCACGTTGAAAACCAGTAAAACATATTCAACATTTTCAAGTCTACTCTGTCTTGTAAAGCATTAAATTCTCAAGAAAAGCCATGACCACTAATCAGTCCATACATCAACGCTTACCAGAAGCCACGAGTTAAATACAGAACTCGCATCTGCAAAAGTAAAAAAAAAAAAAAACGCCATCATAAGGCTTACAAAGCAGAGCAGGTGGAAGGCCTGGTAAATAAGTCAAGTAAAAGAGAGAAAGAGGAAGAAAAAGAGAAATAAATAAGAATAAAAGGCGGGGGCGAGTTTACTTGCTATTTATATACTTGCAAGAGCAGCAGTAGTAGTAGTTATAGTAGCCACGGACGGTCGTCCAGACGTTCTGAAGAGTATAAGGAAAGAAAAAGGAGAGGAGAAATGACGATTACTCAAGCGGCGCGTCGTCTTCGTATAGTCGTTGTTGGCATTACCATGAGGATACCATTTGTATCGAGTCGAGTATATAATATATATGTTTTTCAGTGAGCTTGCTTATATAGTGCAGTTCCAGATTGCTTCTAGGCTTTTTGGCTTGCCTTTCGTGCAGTCGTTGTTGACTTGTAAATTTTATCCTATAATACACTATCCTTCCGGGACTGGTCAGATATTTTATGATGTATAGATGCATCAATGTTGTTGAGTAATAGGTTCATGATTTGCTATTAGATGGATTTTTGAGAAATGACGATTATATGAATTTATGATTTTAATGCATTTTGATGATATGTATATATGGATATATATATGTTGTGAAAAGAGAAAAAAAAAGCTTTGAATGATATGGTTTTAATAACGGTTTGGACGTTTATTTTGTATTTATTCATTTCTGGTGTCGAACTAGTTTATTTATTTTTATGATTGTAGTTTTATATGTGTGATGAAAGTGTGTAGGGATGTGTAAGATTTTGATGAATGTTAGTGTTAAAGGTTTATATTTATTCAAAAGTTTATAAAAGGTAGGAGGATGAGGATTAATGCATTTAATTTAAAAGTTGAAAAATGTAGTAGAGACCAGTTATGCAAAGTTAATAAACTTCAAAGTGAATTTATATACATATGTCTTATTCATATAGTAGACGTATATGAGTCTTGCTAGACTTGTTTCTTTTTTTTTTATCTATGTGTATAGAAAACTTTTTTATATATCCTTATCCACATGAAAACTTTTATTCGTGTATTAAATAGATTAATCTATTTGCAAGCTCTCTCATAATTACATCCTGTATATAATGTATCATGAATATATCCACTGAGCAAATATTTTATTACATACTTCTATATCGAATTCCATACAGTCCCAAATGCTTATAGCTATTATTACCTCCTATATATGACGATGACGACTCTACGGTCAATTCATTGAAATGTATTTCTACTACACATAGTACACCAAAAATTTCCTGCATAATAAAATATCAAGCTTTACCCTCTTCTTCCCCTCTCTTACCTACAACACGAAAACTGACGTCGATAACAGTCTCATCGTTACATTTCGCCTCAATATTATATCCATCCAGCCGAAAAAAAAGGGAGAATATAATATACACAGGCGTTGAGAAAAAAGGTACACGTATATATACTAAAGGGGGGCGTATTCAGATTTTTATCGCGTTTTGCACTCAGCAAAATTGACAATGATAAATAGATGAAACTTAAATAAAGATAGGATAATGCTATAGGTAGATAGTAGTGGTGTTTATTTTCACACTGCGTGTATGGAGTACCATTTTCAGGTACATTTTTAAAAAGCTTCTGGCTTGTGTTTGTTTATTTTATTGTGAATATACATAGTTGGTAAGAACAACGTGGGTGAGAAAATGATGCGTGAGAAAAAATGAGCATGCAAGTTCGCCTATGTGCTTGAAAATGTGAATGCAATATAGTGGTATGATTTAGGATATTTATTTTTACATTTTTTTCTGTATTTATATTTTACTTTTATGTTTAGAACAAAACATTTTAAAATTTACTAATTTAATATATAATTTTAGGAAGTTAATATGTGTACAAGTCGAATACTAATTACACTTTGACGTAAGCATTGTTAAGAGTAAGCGTAAAGCAAAATTTTCGTGCTTTCAAAGCAAGTTTACAAGGGAGAGAGAGTAAGAGAGAAGAGAGTTAGATAAGTACACGCGCGAATAGTATAGGAATGAGGCAAGCAAGCAAGCATGCAAGTATTTGAGTATACATATATAGCTTTTCACGAGTTCTCACAAGAGTTGGTGGGGTTGGTCCAGGAATTACCTGCGTCTACACAAGTATATATATATAAACTCACTACCACTACGTTGTGGAACCTAAGAACTTCCTTGTTGAATAAAAGTTTTATATACCGCTTAATTAATCTTAAAATTATTATTTTGATTTA
>JAPYZE010003893.1:0-14945 GCA_030522805.1 Leptomastidea abnormis | reverse complement strand
GTTTAGTTTCAGGGGAATTACCAAGTAAAAAAATGTATAGATAATTTTTGGTTTGTGCAAGTTATTTTATTAAAGCATAAAATTTGGATTTTAAATAACATTCTAGAATGTACTTGATCAATATTGCGTATGTTGTCGTGATTATTTATTGATTTTTTTAAAGGTGTTAAGCATCTTTGATTAAATGAATGATTAAAATATCTAGTTCATTTAATTCTTTTTTTATGTTAGTAGTATCTTCTTGTAGAACAATAGAGATTTATATCATAATAACTTTGGACTTATAATAATGATAACTAAATAAATTTAATATAAAAAAATTATATATAAAAAAAGAACACTGCTAACTGTTTTACCAGAATTTCAATATGAATTGACTATAGTAATCCAAAAAATCACGTATGTATAAAATGAACAATATTTTTAATATTTATTAGCAACTTTAAGAACAATTTTATTGAATTTTACAATATTCTAATATAATGACTCAAGCGGGTTTTTTCGTCCAAATTTACCCATAAAATTTTATCAATATATCATTCTCAAGCCACAAAATTAATTTTTTTTTTTTATCAAAATTCAATTAGTTGTAATTTTTGAATTGTAAAAATAAATTTTATAATATTTTTTTATCAGAAAATGAGTAAAAATCTTATTTATTATAGTTTTCGTGCAAATTAAAACGACTTACATATCAGATATTACAAAAGCAAGATTCTATATCTCCTAAAATGCATTTTAAATCAAACTATGTTATCCCAAATTTAAAAACAGTTGTTCATGCAATGGATAAAATTTGAAAAAACCCAAAAAATTTCCAGTTTTTAAAATTAAAAAAAAAAACGCCCATAAATAAAAATTATCTCGTTCTCGAATGTAAAAAGATATCTTTGTGTTTCATTTATATACAGCTTGCACTACTTGTCTTTTCAGTGTTTAGACGTAAAAATGAAGTTCTTAGCTATTGCTTTCGCAATTTTTCTGCTAATTTTAGCAGTAGAAAGTTCACCAGCTCAACAACATAGGTCAATCGTATCAGACTGTTTGACATACAATATTAATTGTCGGACAACAGGTTTCCCAGTAAAGTATTATTTTTTTAATATAATTGTCAAGCTTACTTTTAACTTATTATACAATCTAAACAAAAAAGTCACTAGCCAAATATGACTTATATATAAATTTGTACTTTCAACAAAATAAAAATAATTATGTTAAATCATTTACCTAATATATTAGAAATTAATATCTTGCGATTTTCTGAATTTTTCAGTTGTGGGGAGTAGACAGATCTATGAACAAATGAAAAAAAGCGCAAAGAGTAAATTTTATAAATAAAAATCAATAATTCTTTTACTTACTGTACAATGATATATTAAATAATAAAGTTTCATAAGCATTCAAAAAATTGTTTTGTATTTTTTTTTTAAATTATATTTTAGATCGCAAAAATTATTAGTTGAATTTTTATATCATTCATTTACTGAAATGATGGAATTTACAGCATACATATTTTCTTATCATTTTCATAATAGGACACGATAAGAACATCCAAACATTGATTTAAGCTTTTATCAATAGTTATATATCTATCAGAATTTGTCTCCTTAAATCTCCATATAATTTATTATACATTTAACAAAATTTAATCAACTGCTTTTGCGGCATCACAATCTTTACCAAGGAAAATTACGAGTGCGTCTGATGATACTGACAAAGTATATCTATAGCACCAAGTGCATATAGGTGAAAAGTTGTATCATGGTAGCTGTTGTATACGAGCCTTCGACAACTTATCGTTTCCTTTACGCTGATTACATAATTATCCGTATTAACGTCGTGAGTGGAATTTATTGCAGCTCACGAAGCAAGTTTTATTCTTATTTTATTTTTTTTTCCTTTTATTTTTTTACTTTTTCAAGTAGTTAAACGATAACACACGGCGCATTTAAGTACCCGTAAATCTACAGGCCTACCAGGACGTTCCACGGGCACGTATAGCTTGAGCTTTTCTTTTATTTTCTTTAACGAGACAAACAACGACTTATTTTTACAATTCGATATTGGCGTACTTGGAAAAGCTTTTTGAAAAATGTGGTTTTTCAAATGCTAACGATAATTAGAAACGCAAGTGTCAACGATGTCAAAATATTTTTTTCTTTAAAAGACGTGTGACGAATTAAATTAAAAATTTACATCTGCAAGCTATCTCTTTTCACTACCACCACTACCATCAACACGTGCACCTCTTGTGTATTATAAGTACTTTTTACGTTCAAGCTTCTTTATTCTTCCTTATTTTTTACGACGTAATCAGTTTTACTTTTTAAAAGACTTTGTATAAGATAGTTGAAAAAAAAAATAATAAGAATGAAGTGCTTTGATTAAAATTTACTGCGAATTAAAGTACGTGTAAAAATTTTTATTTGAACCCTGATTTTTCAGGATACAAAAGAGGGAGCGAGAGAGAGAGAGAAGGGTAGACATCCCTAGCGTTAAGTGTCTTGGCTGAAATTCAGCACGCAGTAAAAGAAATTTTTATCGCGTTTGTAATAGCGCATAAAAAAAAAAACAACCATGTAATCAAACTTTTTAGCCACCGAACAAAATGCTGTCACTGGCCGCGAGTCAATTTATGAAGAGACTGATTTATACTTGAAACACACAGTATGAGCTTTTGCCTTTGAACTTGTTTTCTTTACTTTGTGTGTTTTAAACTAGACTAAGGTTTGAATTTACGAGCAATTTTCACACTTGAACAACGTGTGCATTTTACATGCAAACTATTGTCATTTTAGTCACGTTAACCGAACGATATTAGTGTGAAAATTTGTTTTTATTATAGAATTAAAGTTTTTTTTGTTTTTCCTTTACGAAAAAAATTGAAGTATATAAAAGATATCACCTCTTTAATATTTTTTAAGCGTTGATAAACAACTATTTATTGTAGTATAAAGATGACATTGATAGTACCTTTCTAGCATAGTCTTGCAACATATCTAGTTAAGGTCAAGATTGTAGACAAAATAAGAAAATAAATGAATATCTAGCACCCAACATAATCTCAAGCAGATTATCGTTCTTAAAATAACCTTTTTTATATTTTCCACTTAATTCACCAAGCAATGAACAACTTAAACCTAAATGACAAAACCAAGTATAAATATAGATAGGAACTATCAAAGTAAGATCAAACTCAAGCTCTCTCTCTCTTTACCTCCTCGAAAATCCATCAGGTACCAACAACTAAACGAACGTTATATACTTGAATAGCAGACGCTTTTCCTAACGCGACTACTACTCGGTAACTCGTTCGCGCGCAATTTAATCTCATAATAACGAAAGCTCTCCCAAGGTTCCCATTACGCTTTTTCGCTTCTCTCTTTCTCTCGTTGGCATGCAATGAGCTTGAGAGAGCTTTGGGTATATATATATATATATATATATATATATATATATATATATATATATATATATACTACGCTCGATATCCTCGTTGTCGTCGTCACCTCCTACCGCGACCCTGGTACTTTTTAATAAATCTCAGCTGTGCCAAGTTAGAATTCAATTAATCTACTTCCGGTGTACTATCGCCTCAACGTTTTCAAACTTCTTCTGGTATATATTGCTTGTGCCTTGCCATCTTTCTCTTAGTGGCAGTAAATTAATGCGAAAATTGAGGTGATGATTGATATCATCCTACAATGAGAAAATTGAGTGTTGGTATCGATATGCTTTTAGTATCATTACTGGTTTTTGTTATATCGATATAATTTTCTGAACAATGGGTACTTGGGATATTCGATTTTGACCGTTTTATTATCTACAATGCTTATTTCATTTTTGATTTCGTTTTTTTTTCTCGAAATTTTTATCTGATACCGTATGACGCGATAAGTTCTATTTGAAAAAAATGTTGTTTACAATAATATTCCTGTGATGGAAATCTTTGTTTGGTTTCAATTCCATTATGAACATTTCTTTTATACTTTTTTATTATTTTTTTTTTTTATAAAGAAAACAACTATGGACTATTGTAATATTTATATTTGATTTATTATTAACATATTTTACAACGTTTGATGAAGAAAATTAAAATGGGTTTTACATTTACATAAATATGGATTTTACATTTGTTAATCTTTTATTTTTTTTTTTAACTTTTTTCATTGCTCATTGAAAAATAAAAAATATTGTAAATAAACCTGAATACTTTTAAGGTGACCATCATCACTAAGATATTTTATCATAAAACGGTTACACAACGGAAATTGTACTTATCAAAAATTATAAAAAAAAAAAGGAAATAAAAAAAAAGCAAATATGATTACAAGCCTGCTGCAAAGGATGTGAGTTTCTATTTGATAAATTCAATTTTATCATAAAATATAACATTCACTGGAATTATACAACAAAGTAATATGTTCAATATTTGCTAGCTAATTTATTATTTTTCATATTAATTCTTGTTTTAAGGCTTTTTTAAAAACTAATAACAACTAATTTTCCTTTCCTGGAATTTTCAGTAATCTAATTCCTAAAACAATGTTGTAATATAAAATTACTTAAAATTAAAAATTTTAATGCTTGTTCAACTGAAATGAAAAAAAAAACACTTTGTAGTAAACAACAATAAATTAAAAAATTTCTGTTAATAATATATAAAGCTTCACATATTATGAGAAGGATCATAATTCATGTTTGAATAACACAAGATCAAATTAATTTCAAAATCTGAACTACTAATTTACCCTCAAACATTGCGTGTATCACTTAAATCTTCTACCACTGTCAATCTAATGAAAGCCCGAGTGAACTTCATTGTTTTATTTGCTAATTTGAATGAAAGGTATATTTATCCCTGTTCCTTTCATTCTCTAACTTGTTGGTTACGTAAGGTTCTTGGTGCGTAAATTATTAGTTATCTGTTCCGCGAATCTCTCAGCTACGATATCATGTAAGTGACTTGTACTGTCAGGCTGTGTACATTGGATAGACAAGTTAAATTAAATGCTCGTTCCTCGAAAATAGTTATGTTTATTTTATTTAAATTAGAACAATGTTTTTTTTTATCTAAGAATAAATTATAGAATAAATAGAATAATAATTAATCTAACAAAATTGGTTCCGAAACAGAAAAATTATTTTTACTATTTGTTTACCGTTATAATTATTTTACAATTAATTGTATTTTATTTTAAGTAGAAAATAATAAAATAAAATTTGTAGTTGCTATTTTTACAATTAATCATTTTCTGGTGCAACAAAAGAATAACATTGAAAATTTTTTGTAAAGATAAGCATCAAATAGAATGTTTTTTCATTTGATTGAATCTTGAATACTTTTGACGTAACAAAAGATTCATCAATACAATACATTACTATGGTAAAAAAAAAGGTGTAACATGACTTGCTAAGAAGAAAGCCTAGAGATTGAATAGATTTTTTGTTTGAAAATAAATTAAAGTATGCTATTATATGTTTCTTAGACTACGTATTGTATTACAAAAACAAAATATATTTATTTAAAAAGTTGAATGAACAGCAAAAAAAAATAAACGTCATTAAACATTTAAAATTTATTTATCCTAACAATTAAATTAAAATCTTGCATTTCAAGATTATTTATTGCTCATTTGCATCAATGAAAAAAATTCCAATGTGTACAAGTGAAATCAATAACGAAAGATAATAAAAATCAATCATACATCATACAAGTTAATTTAATCGAGATTCACGTAAAAAAAACTATTTTAAAAGACCATATAAAAGCATTTGATCCAAAAAAAAGGATAAGCATTTTTGTTTCGTTAGTCGTATCCTAAAAGTAGTAGAAATATAGAAAAAGTAGGATCTGAAAGAACGGTAGATCGGGCGTTGGAATGAGAACGAAAGGCCATCACAAGCTTGGACGAGCGGAAATGGAGAAGCGATTTGCGTTGATCGGTCCAAGCGGATAGGTGGTATGTATATATTCGAATGAAAGCTGGTGGTCCGAGTAAGGGACGACGCTTTGGCACTCGGTATGGTACGCTTGGAGATGGTGGTAGGAGCGATCGACGGATCGCTAGAGGCTATGTGAGATCTCGCCCCAGGCGCTTCTCTGAACACCCGATTGCTCGTTTTTTGCTCATTCTCCTCCTTTACCTTTTCATCTGACTGGCCGTTCTACTTCTTTTTTTCGCTTACGTTTTTTCTCTCTCACTCTCTTATTTCTTTTTTTTTTATTTTTATTTCTTTTTTCCGCTTCGATCATTGACGCCCGGCTGATCGCGTCATTTTCGTGATTGCAAACGAATGGATGAACGACTGTCGACGATTAAAGCGCGCGTTGCCGATGAAACGTGCAAATTAAAAACGACGGGAAGTCGAGTCGAAATCACTGCCAAGTCTGTATGCGATGTGTATGTGATTTTCAATTTTCGTGCGCTGATGAAAAAGATTCAAGGTTTATAAGTAATTATAGGTATTTGATCATAGTCTGTAATTTTTGTAAAATTTTCGCGTATTTTTAATTTCTATACTGAAGTCAGCAAGTCATTTGTCATAATTGAGATTTAAAAAAATTGTTAATTACAACGTGCTAGGGTGTTGCTTATGTGTGATTATTTTTGGATCGTTACGATGAATGTAATTGGTATTTGATTATATAGCGTAAGGTTATTGGAACCTGGAATAAATTCTTTACGATCTTCGAATATCTTATCGAAATACATCTTGGAAGCATATCAAGAATTCTACGTAGAAGACCTCTATATTAAATAAATATGCTTTAAAAAATTTTAAATAATTTAATTTAATAAGTAGAACGTAATTATCTTGTTTTTGATCCGTTGATTAAAAAAGACCATTTTTATTTAAACATTTGTGTATTTGAGCTAATCATGATGATTAACGTCATAAATTTTATTTTATCTTGTGATTTATATTATCAAACAACTACGTATTATATTGTTTTGCGATAGTAATATAGAAAGATTATTGATTAATATTACGACATGATATCTTTAATATCAATCCTACAAATCATCAAAAATGATGCAAATCATTTTTTTTTCTTTTTATTTTACTACACTTGTATTTATTTTTTGATATCTTTATTTTATTTGATTTGATTAAGAGCCGTTATCGTTGAAATATTTCTCAACAGATCAAAACTTCTCCAGTGACTTTAACAAATTGTTGTCTGTGATAACTGAATGTTTCAATATTTGATTTTGATGTAATCTTGACACATCGTGTATTTTCTGTCATATTTCTAATTTAGAGACAAATATACATTGCAAACAATTTTCTTAATGTCATATTTTAATCTCTTAAAAAAACTTTGTACTGTTCTATTTTTAAAATTAATATTTATCATTAGAGATATAGAAAATAATTTATCGCCAAAGTTTACTAAAGTTATTGTAAAAGAAAAATCTTAAAATTAAATGTCTTATGATAAATTTTTTTTACAAACTTTGTCGTTTCGTTAATTTTAAGTTAATTACAAGCTGACTTAGAATAAATTGCTTAAAAATATCTGAAATGCTTATAGAGTAAAATAAAAATTTATAATTTACAATTGCTATCCAAGTCACTCAGAACCGAGCTCATTACCCGATATGTTCGGCCACTGGAAATGAGTCTAGTCGTGCAGAAAAAAAACGCGAGTTGAGGGTATTCTATTCGCTATACACTGGATTCCCGGAGGTACTTGCGAGAAAATCGATACAAAATTTTTCCTCTAATTCCGTATTTTTTTTTCTCAATTTTTCGTTTGTTTCATCCTCACTACTGAAGCGAAATGCTGTTTTGTATGCTTGCTTAGTCTGACTATTCAAGCTCAAGTTAGTTTGTTTTTAAAAATGTTATCGATACCACGAGAAAAAAGAATACTTGAATTAAACTCTTCTATAAAATATATTTTTTTAATTATTTTTACATTGATTGAAGTAAATTATCTTCTCGACGTGTTTAAAATACCAATCGAAAGTGCAATAAGAAAAAAAAAATAAAAATAAAAATTACTAACACTACCAGCGTCAAAGATTAAAGTAAACGCGTTGTAAATATTAAATAGTACAATAAACACTGTAATCATTCTAACTGCAAATATGCAAAGAAAAAGATACTTTGCATTAGAAATTATAACCCAGTTTATTTTTAAAAGTCAACAAAAAGCTTTTAATTTTCAAGTATCTCATCTTCCAGAATAACTTCTTTTTTTTTAACGACTTCATAAAACTTAAAGAATCAAGATGCAATCTTTTTTTTTCTTTCACAAAAAACAAAAAAAAAAAATAATAATCTTAGGTATGTTAATTAAAAAGTAGTATAGTGCATACACTTTAGCTCCTCTCATAAACCGATATCGAACAGCCTCAACGCGTATATAATAAAATATTTTAGTACATTCAACGTAGAAAAGCCTTGAGAAACAGCTCTTGGATATATAAGTACCGAAGAAAGAGCGTCTACCGCGTTGTTTTTTCTTTATTTTTTTTTTATTTCAGCAATAAGCGGAAAAATGAAAATCGTTCCCTTGCAATACACGAATATTGCGGATTTAAGATGGAAAAGACTTTGCACAAAGTATAAAAAGCGTCGTCGTCTCGTAGCTTCAGAATTGAAATACCAGCTTAAGAATACTTCTAAAGGACATAGCTATATATCCTCTTTTCTCAGCTTGGATATTAATACTCTTCTTCTCCTGCTCTCGTGTTACAAAAGAAATTTTTCAAGATCCTCCGAGACTTTTGCCGTTGATTTTGACATTATAACGTCCTACTCAAGCTTACAAGTACAATGGCTAATTGCTAAGTGAAAATGTGCTGATGATATATACGTATAGGTATGTGTAAACGTTGTTCATTTTCAAGGTGACGGAAATAAGGACATGTTAGTTTTAGAGAGTTTAGTCGAGTTAACTAGATTATCAAATAATTATGATATAAAGGCTTCAATTTGCGTTGTTAGCAAACTAAAAGATTTAATTGTCACTTTTTAGTGAGCTAGAAAATTTGTTAAAATGTTATCATTTAATTTTATAACTCCTCTACATATCACAATTAAACTTGATATATCTTATTTATTATTTCTCCAGACAATTCAGTATCGATCGATCTTACTTTCGAACAAAAAAACGGAAAAGCGCACATCCTGATAAACGTTTTAATTTTAATGAACAAATCATTGAATTCAAACTCATTTTTTTCTACATCTGTTTTATTAAAAATCAGGACACACAAAAGTCGTCAAGATAGAAAAAGAATATAAAAAAAAAAATGAGATACACGAGTTTTCATCATATAGTCAAGTCTCTCAAGCCAAGATTAAGACATTCTTATTTCGGCATCTAGCAAAGTGAGGACCAGCAAAGTATCTGCGTCCGAGAGTATAATGAAGAAAACTCCGGCAGCTTGGCTGTAGAAAGGCTAACTGCGATAAAGCTTTAAGAAAAAAAAAGTAAAAGAAGAAGTAACATAGAAACGAGAGGGTACTTGTCGTGTATGCACGAATAAAACTGCATGCTGAGCGCGTGCCATCACTAACACTACTCCTGTTATTACTACTACCAAGTTCACCTTTAATTTTTTTTTTTTTCACTTCCTACTATTCACATCCTTCTCTTTTTTTTCTTCTTTATCATCGTGGAATTACGCGACAATAGCGAATCGAGGTCGGCTGTAAACTCAGAATTCTTCTCTATTTCTATATCTACAAACACACAGGCGTACAAAGCTTTCTCTCTTGGTCTTGCCATAATTTTCCACATTGTATAAACCGGCCTGGTTCTCTCTATATACTACTACCTAGTGCAATTTAAGGGAGAACTACTGTCGCAATGCCAGAAAGTGGCAACGTATGAGAAAAAAAAGATCATCCGAGTCGACTGAGAATCATTGGTTTGAATTGGAGTGTGAATAAAATGAGAGAATAAAAATATATCTATATCAAAGCCACAATGCATTGGCTTTTGAGACACGCGCTAGAATTTCGTTTGGATTTAAAGCTGATATCTCAGTAATCCGTACCAAGAGAAAGAGAAGCTACATTCGGTTTCTCCGAATGATCTATATAATGCTGAAAGTCAAAGTGCGAAGAGAAGACCACCACCACCACCACCACCACCACTCCTGACGTTGTAGCGTAAAGTACGAATGAGCATGGTATAGTCGGATAGTGAAACTCTCGCCCAGCACATAGTGCGCAAGTTAATTTTCGCACGAGTACCCTTGAGACGGTAGAATGCCTTGCTTCTGATTCTCAGTACACTATACGATTCACCACCTTTCACGTGGGAGTATATATATTCGCTATGGGTTTTAGTCCCTTAGAAACGTAACTGTATGCAAACTAAAGCTGCTTGAGCTTTCGTATACTTTTAGAAAGTGTAGAAGTGATTTTTCTGTCTCTTTTGTGTTTGCATCTTTTTTGTATCGTAGAGTCGTTGTGTATTTTATTTTCTTCCTGTTCCAATGAATTTTGATCGATATGTTCCGATACTCATTGTTTGAGGATTGGCTTTAAATAAGTAGTTTTTATTAAGAATTGCATGCTAAGGTATTTGTTCCTTGTTATTGATTTTGACATTGTATTGTACTCGACATTTTTATAAATGAGCTTGGAAATAAGGACGAGACTTGGTATTGCATTCATTGGTACTATTACTAGTAAAAGGTTTTTGTAGCCCTGGTGTGCTTTATCATTGGAACGGATCCATTGTTGGTAAGCTGGGCGATTAAATGGAGAATATTTATGAATAGAAATATTTAATGCTCTTGATAAATATTTTAGTATACATCTGTAGATGAAGATAATGGTGATAAAAAATTTTGCTGCTTGATCATTATTTTAAAAATTGTAATATTACAGATTTTAAAAAATATTGATTAACCTTGAGATGGATAATAAAGAAAAGAAAAAAAAAAGAAGAAGAAGAAGACTAAAAAGTGTCAAGTTTAATTGGATTTTATTTTTTCAAGGTAATACAATATTCGTTCATAAGAATTAAAAGTTTTAAAAAAGTATATATTTAACTTTAAAAAACAAGTATCCGCATACTCAAACAAGACTTGACACAAGAAACTTTTATAGAATTTTTTATTAAAGTTCAAATTTTAATTTTAAAAAATTTCTTATACCTCCCTTCGGCAACATTTATGTTTATTAAAATATTAGAAGCTTATTATTCAAAGTGATTTTTTCTTCAAACTTTCAATATCATCTTTTTTTTAAAAAACTTGTTATTTTTTAATTAATTAAATTTGTTTATTAATTTACAAAAAAAAAATATGTAAAATTAGTTCATTATTAAAGAAAAAATGAAAAAAAAAACTTTTAAAATTTTACTTTGCCATGAAATACACAATTAATGACGCTTGTAAGAGAGGAAAAGAGCTTGGGCTCTTCTTTGACAAAATAATTAACGACAAGATTGCTTTGACTCTGTGACGCATTTCCTGACAAATGTAATTAAGCGTATTCGGGTATTAATGATGTCTAATGGTTCAGGCTTTAGGCGGGAAGTAGCTTGCGCGCGAAGCAGTAGCAGCAGCAAAAGCACACATAAACACACACACGCATACACTTGGAGGCAGACGGATAAGCAAGCTGACGTAGTAATACAGTAGTATAAGGGCACATACGGTCGGACAGGCAAGTAGACCTCGAGCAAACACAGCGGGCGTGCGCGGGGTCGGACGCGGGGGTTGCCGGGGAGTTCTTTCTCCCCCCTAAGTCTTTGCGGTGTATGTTTGTTTGTTTTTTTTTTTTTTTTTTTTTATTTCTTCGTTGTTGTATTTTAATTACATTGAGATAGAAGAACCCGGAATTTAATTGTTGTAAACCTTGGTGGAAGCAGGTTTCGCTTTGATACACTTATCGTAGACATTAAAGTAACTAGTTCACGTGGTGTGTAGCGTTCAATTTTCAAGCGTCTACGTAAACGTTCGGCTAGAATGCAAATTTTATTGCGATTACACGTAAAAGGGGCCTGAATTTCCTTTTCGCAAAAACTTGTTTAAACAGTTAATAACTCTTTGTGATACTTGTTTGCGCCTATAAGTACATAATTAAAATCAGTTTAAAAAATAATTTTTAAGAAATTTTCAAAAAATAAAATCATCAATTTTATTAACAATTAGAAATTTATGAAAAAAACGTTTATTTGCTGGTACTCATATTTACATAAAAATATATAAATTTAATAGATGTTACATAAAAAAATCACATACAAAGAAATAAAAATAAATAATATCGTGTAACACATATAACAGCAATCCAATCTCTCTCTCGTACAATCTCCTTCTAACATTAAAAGCTTGCCACAACACACTTCCGTATCGTCAAGTTGGCGCCTTCAGAGTGAAATAATCTAACAGCAAGGAAAGAGAAGAAAAATATTCAAGATGAAGATGTTGTTGCTGATCAATTTAAAAGCGTGGAAATGCAAAATACCGGCTGACGAGAAGATGCGCTTGAAAATGACAAATATTCAATAAAACGTGAAAGCTGACGAGAGAGAGTTTGATTAAAAGATTTTAAACTTTTCCGATCGTCTTACAGAAAAAAAAATAAACTTTTTCTGTCATGTTAAATATTTTAAAACTGACGTAACATATCGATTTTAACATTGAATACAACGTATACATTTAAAGACTTGTAGTGCTTGAAGTTTCTGCTAGGATCATTTACACGTCGATTCAAATTTCATATCTTGAATTGATAACAATATTGTGATATCTAAGAGTGTGGAAATTTGAATATTATTGTATGACGATATATAGTAATAGCTGATAGGAAAGACAAGAAAAATACAGTCATTCGTATGCGTTGAAGGCGCGAAAGAGAGTATATCCACTCACGAAAGAAGCGTCTACGTGGCTTCAATAAAAAGTATATACGCTATATAAGAGCTTGCAGGTTTATTTTTCTGTTCTCTTGGAAAGCGTACATGAGCTGCCGACACGACGCCACGCTTTTATATATCGTATAATCCTGCTTTTCTCATTCAAGCTTGGAGAATTGAAATTGTATATCATTGGCTGCCAGAATCTAGATATTATAAGTTGAATTTAAATTTTTTTTTAAATAACAAGCTTTACGAAAGACAGTTAAAAATATAATAAATATTTTTTGAAGGTGAGTAGCTGTAATCGAAAAAGCTTGCATTATCGTAGTTAACTAAATACCACGTCAAGTACATTAAGTTTTGAGAAATAATCACAAAAAAAAATCCAAAACTGGTTAAAAGTTTTGTTAAGAGATACATACGCGCCAAGTATGTAAGTATAAGTAACGCTAGAAGTCCGGCCATTAGCCATTACGCTAGAGCTTTGGCCATTAACATGTTTTTTCCATTTTTTTTATCCGTCAAACTTTCGTCCTACTCGCCACAACAACACAATACCTTTGGTGTTAAAGAAAGGGGATAAAAAAAGAATAGGGCATACCAGACTATGGAGCTTATTCTTTTTAGCTGGCCTTTAGCCCACAGCACTATAAACTTTAATCAGAGAAGATTTTATTACCCAGAACCACTTCAGAAAAACTATCGCATCTAGCGACCTAAAAAAAATAAGATTAATATTGTGGCTTATTATTTTTTTTTTTTTTTATCTTGAAACTTATACGTTACCTTTCACTTTCAAATCCTAAAGTTTTGAAACATGCAAGTGCAACTTTTTCACAAGCTTGTAAATCTAAATTTGTAACATCTACGTAAATCGTCCTCACCTCGAGCTTTTAAGCTAAAAAACTGAGTATACTTGAAAAAGGTGTAAAGAGCACGTTTATCTGTACATCCGCTCAATGATCGTTATAGAACAGCATAACGATGGTGTAAGTACGTTTTTGATATTAAAAAAAAAAATAAATAAATACGTTTCCAGGAGTAAAATGTCAAGGTGCAATTTGAGAAACCGGAGATTTCATGCCACAAACGCACGTGCTGTAATGGAAGCTCGAAATATTACGATAAAATCATAATAATTTTCAATGCTGAAAAGTCTGTCGTGTTGACGAGGAAGCTGATAACTCGAAGCGCGAAATAGGTAAGAGAAAATCGGATTTTGATGTCGTTGAAGAGAAGAAGGAGAGAAAAAAGTAGTGATGGAGTAAGGAAGAGAATCTCAATTTTCCAAATTGATACGCGGATATGAAATATTCATGCAAGCTTATCGGTTGACATCCTGCAAGACATACACACACACACGTTTACTACCATCATGTTACGGTGTATGCTTTCTCTCTTTCTTTATCTCTATCGTATATTTTATAAATCGCTGCGAAAACAAGAAATAAAATTGCAGAGCAAGCAGGATGAGTAAGCGGAAAATCGTGAGAGAGAAAGAGAAAGAGAGAAAAAAAATAAAATAAAGCAAGGCTTTTAGGTGTATCTGTATAAGTGAAATTTACAGTAGTAGAATAAAAGAGAAAGAGGTTAGACGAGTATACTGCTCATTCTCTCTTTCTCTCTCGCCTACTTTGCATTTGCAAGTCTTTCACTTAACTAATGAGCAGACGCATTTGCGCTCTTTTTTATATATAAGAGTAGTCAGTAATTTCTCAATCTTTTTTTTTCTGGGATTTAGCAACTGAAGATAGGAGATGAAGCTTGGCTCTTTTTCTTTTTTTTTTTTGGTTGGGGAGAGGGTATAATTTAAGTTTCGTGTAAGGCAAGCTTTAGACGTCGTTAACACAAGAAAACAGTCATAAAAAGCTTTTAACGTCGAATAGAGAGGGTGAGAGGGAGTATTAGTTGTTGAGTAGGGGGAGATATATATTTTGACTGAGCAAAATATATATCGTAATGAATATGGAATTTATGGAAGGAAAATATATATATATATATATATATATATATATATATATATATATATATATATATATAAGAATAGGGGAGAAAAAATAGAGACAAAAAAAAAACAAGAGCGAACGTGGGAGAAAGAAAAAGAAAA
>JAPYZE010003892.1:0-11814 GCA_030522805.1 Leptomastidea abnormis | reverse complement strand
TTAAAAAAAGAACCAAGAATTTCTATCAATAATATCAGTCAAAAAGCAATAAAAATCAAGCAGCTATTTAATCTTTTTATACGAGCGTTCTGAATTGTGGCCTTCTTCATTCGGGAGCGCCGAGTTGTTCCTTTCTTCATTCGGGCTCCTGAGTTGTGCCCTTCTTCTTCTGAGGCGCCGATAAGTTGACTAGTTATCCAAGAAATCATGTAAAATATTTACAATAATGTAAAGAATACATAAACGTTAAAATTATCCACAATTAAGCAAAATATTCAAAATATTCAATACGTTCAGAATTTTAAAGAAAAATGCATTTTTTTATCAGAAACATTCTAAATAAAATCCAATCAACGAAATTTACGGTTTCAATAAAAAATTCTTAAAAAGCGACCCTGAACACCATGGAAGCGATAAGAATCTTCACAAAACAAAATTTTTGCAATTAGCACTAAGAAAATGTATTTTTTGATCTTAATAAATAAGTTTCAATATTGAAGTATTAAATGCAAAATAAAGATCCAACAACATAACGTAAACTTCGAAATCATTTACAATAAAGCTAAATATTTAATATTTTTGAGTTTGAAGAAAAAATGCATTTTTGATCAAAAACACCCTTAATAAGATTACATTTAATAAATCTCACAATTTTAATTTGAAATTTTTTAAGAGTTATCTAGAAAACCATAAAACCATATAAAACTCAACAAATCAATATTTTCGCGAGAAGTACTTCAATAAGGGTCGTTTAAAACCTTATTAAATAAACTTTTATACTACAGTACAAATTACTTATTAATCATTCTAAAAATTTTACATAAACTTTAAAATTATTAGCAATTAAGCTAGATATTCAAATTATTCATTTTTTTTTTTAATTTTAAGGAAAAAATGCACTATTGATCAAAAACATTCTTAATAAGGTCCAATCGACTCCAAAATTCAATCAGATCTTAAATAATTTGTAACGAATATGTGTTCAAAATTTACATCTTTATTATTTTAAAAGTTATCGAATGCAAAATCGTGTACAAATACACACATACATACAGACTTTTTCTTAAAATGCGTTATTTGAGTTCAAAAACTTTCAAAATATCGAGAAAAAAATAAAATGTTCTTCATCACAAAGCTTTGTCTTCCAGAAAGCAAAAATTAGTATAAGTAATAATTATAATTATTCAATTTTGCAAAAATTTAGTATTACTTTTCGCGAGAAGTTAACAGTAATATTTTATGTATTATTTGAAGCTTTTTTGACATTCTTTTAAATGTATTTCGGCTAGTGCTCGTGTAATGGTTCAGAATGAATGACATTAGGAGTCGAACCCACGACATGTGAATTCCGAAACCGATGCGCTATCAATTTTACCATTATGTAGCTCTATCAAATTTTTCTTATATTAAAATTACACTTATAAAAGATGAATCAAAACGTTACTTTTTTTCAAGTTTTTTTATATATCCAAATCGACTTTAATAAAATTTTATATTTATTGATTTTCGTATCACTTTTTTAAAAATTTTAACTGCCCAACTTTTAATCAGATTTTGATTGATACTGTCACTTTTAAAGGGTTTTTAAATTTTAATAAAGTACGTGACAATAATTTCATTTTTTTATTTAAATTTCATCATATTTTTAAAAACATTTCAATATTCTAAAACACTTTCAATATTATGGTTTAAAATCATGCATTAAACATTCAGTCCTTTTTTAAAAAGAGAAATAAATTAATAACCCTAAGAAAGAATCAAAAAAAGAATCAGAAATATATCAGTTGCGCAGATTTCAACAGAAGCAATCGAAAGACCAAGAAAACAAGCTTATATCCAAAGACTGTCAGTGTCGAGTTCTTATCACGACAATCAAACCTGCCATCCCCAACTCTTATGCGTGTGGTCATGTTTTTCCGCAGTGAGTCGAATAAATACAAGCTCAGCGAAAGGATAAAAAACAAGCATGAAATAACAAAAAAATCAAAGAAAAGAGAATATATATCCTCGAAGTAGCCGGTGGTCCTGCTGGACGACAAACAGCCGTAAGGCAGCCTCTCGGAGGAGATAGGAGTTCTGGACGCTCGCGCGCCAGTAAAGGATTGGAATCACTGCGAAGAAGTAGAAGAAGAAGCGAAGCACATTCCATTCCAACGGCTGACCCTTTCTCTCTGGCGTTCTCTCGGACATGCCGGATGGCCATCATCGGCTATGACCAAGGGGAACCAGCTATACGCTTGTCTTACTCACCCCCTTTACCCTATACTCAACGTACAGACGTGTAAATGTGCTCGCCAACCGCAGTTTGTAATCAAAGTTTGCCTCTTCCTGTGCTCTTTGGGTTACGCTTTGCTTATTGCGTTTTGCTTCTGATTTCTGGTCTTATTTGCTTATATTGGAAAAGGTTAAAATTGAGGTGTCTATATGATACTGCGTTAAGATATATTTAAGATTGGATCATATTGAGTGTTATTTCACGCGAATGGATTTTATGTTTATTATTTGAATGGTTTAAAGTGATAGTTTATTTTGATGACTTTGAGAATTCTACTAGAAATATTTTTCGAGTTTGTTTATTACATAAAAAATTATATATTATTTTATTAATTTTTAATTATTTATAATTATTAAAATGAGTTGTCAAGATCTTAAATTTAAATACAAGAAGAAGATAATAATTTTTTCAATTTGTTTGGAATATTTTATTTTCGATATCTTTATAAAAATGTTAATAAAATATAAAAACTCAAAAATAATACCTCAGATAAGAATGATAAACAATTTTCGTTGCAATTCTTTATCATCGCAACATTTTCTAGAATTAGAAAAATTATCAAAGAATTAATTAAGTTATTGTATATTGAATTAAATAAGAAAAGACAAATAAATAAATAATACTCTAGGATTTGGAATAGCTTAATCTTTATAGCAAAGGCTTTGCAATTCTTAGATTATGGGTTCAAATCCGGCATCTATCATTCAGTTTTAACCCGATATATACTTTCTAGTATCAAAAAGGTTTTTAAATGGAAAAGATCAACAAGTTTTTTCAAATTAAATAAATTTTACTATTAAAGTCATAATTTATTGTGTTACATTAATAACAGTAATATTTTTTTTATAATTTAAGAAGTTGATGAATTTAAAAATTTTTTATAATATAAAATAGGTTTATAATGTTAATCACATTAGTAATCTTTGTTTTTTAAAACTTTATTCGAATAAAATATTTAAAATTATTTATTGGAAAAATGTTAAAGTTATTTGAATAAAAAATAAAAATATTTATTCACAAAAAATGGCCAGAGTATTAAAGGTCAATTAAATGCTACTTCTTACGTCATATTTTAGAAAATATCATTTATTTATATACATTATCTTTAAAATCCTTTAAAAATTGATAAAAATTATAATAATGGTATATTTATTTTTAAAGTACGTGATACATCATAAAATATTAAAACTGTTTTAAAGAAAAATACTATAAGGTCTCAAAATAAATAGCAAATTATTTTGATTTTAGATCATAAAAATCGCAACTAGATTGCAAAAAAAAAAGATGTTTTGAAGAATCTTGTTTTTCGTTATAAAAAGTTACGTATATTTAAAATATACTATCAATCCATTCTCACACTTTTATCAATAGAATAATTTAAGATTACGTTATTTAAGAATTCAAGTATTTAATAAAATTAAATGACATTTATTTAAAATCTTATATTATTTTATAATAACAAATTATTTAAATCGAAAATATTTGAGCAAAATAAATTAAGTATAGTATCGTCTAATATTATTTTTTTATTTTGTGAATAACATTTTTGTTTATATTTAAAAACGAATTTGGAATTGTTTCTAATTAACACGATTATCAAATATTTTCATTTTTATCTAAATATGCATTTAAAAAAAAAAAATAATATCCATTTAATAAAAGGTATTTATACTATTTCAATAATAATATTTAAAAAGTTTGATACATGTAAATAAAAATAAAAATTCAAGTCAAAATATAACATTGTTAAGAAGCCTAATTATAAAACGATATCGAAAACGTTATTTAATACAACCCAGCACGCAGCTTATATATTATATATACATATAATAAAAAGATCGAAATCAGACCTACTCAATATCCTCATACAATCGATCGAACCTACCGATAACCCAGCCTATATACATACACACACACAAACTCTGAACATTGTAGACATATACCTGAAAAACAAGAAACATCAAGTCGTCCTATAATACAACATAGGTATACCTATATATAGAAGCCGTCGTTCTTTCTATCTAGACCTGGCTTGGCGGTCCTGTCTCGCACACGCGCCCCATCAATACTTGCAAGTTGGAATGAGCTGCAGTTTTGCGTTTATAATATGGCCTATAGGGTGAAAGGGAAGAGGGAATACAGAGAGGGGAATATATGTATACGCGTTCGCGGACGCACAAAGGGGACGACCGACGGATTCCGAGGACTGTTACGTTGCAGAAAGAAAAAACAAAAAAAAATTTCTATCTCTCTCTCTTTTCCTTTTTCGAAAAAGCAACCCTGTACGGATAGAGTAGTAAGGGACTCCTATCGTGTGCCATGACCAGTAGATTTTGATGGCCATTGTTATTAAAGATGGGTCGACGAGAGAGAAAGAAATTCGTTGCTTTTGGGGAATATATGCGTATATATATACGACAGGGAGGAAGTCACGTCCTGAAGAACGCATGTTGCGAATTTTCCAATAGTCGTTCGATATACCCATATTTTTCTCCTTGTAAGTGTGTCTCCTGAGTTTAGAGGACGAGAAAGAAGAAGATTGGTATTGAAACTAAAATTTTTGTCGTTCATGTATGTTGTCTTGTGTGTCACTTTGAGAAAAATAGTTTAAATGTAATGCTCGAGGGAATTGCCAAGCTGCAAGTTCTGTGCGATGACAATCATACGGATATCCTCTTTGTAGGATATTTGACTTGGTTATTATATTTTTATTTAATATAAAATCGCGATTTCATGGCAGTCAAAGATATGATACGATGTGTTTATTAATGCTTATTTCAAGTTTAATATTTTTTACTTTGGTTGTAGCTTTATAATGCTCTATTTTAGATATAATATAATGTTCTTGTCGCTTGGCTTGGATCTTAAATTTTGCTACCAATTTCACAAAAATTCAAATCTTTACTACAGAACAAAGATGAATTGCTCCATATTTTTCATATCACTTTACACACCTGACAATAATGTTTATCAATAATTCAAACGAAAATAAATAATGACCTTACAATAAAATATTCCCTCAACAAAAAATCCATATCCATCTCAGCCAATCTACAATACACCACAATCTACAATATCTAGATAACAAAAACTCTTTAACTTCTACCGTCGGCAAACCAAAATAAAAGAATAACAAAGAAAAAAAAAGCTCACCACACAAACACTAACTTTGTCGGTCTCGCGATCCTACCACAGCAAAGTGAGCAATAAATAACCTGAAGCGGTTGGTGGGCGTGACTAAATTCAACTCTCGCGACTGTCACATACAGAATCATATCCTCTTCTCGCATTTTTTTTTTTTCGGTGTGTCCTCTTCTCTCTTATATTATAACTGTCTCGATTAATAAACTTCATCTATGCTATTTTTATAAAAATATTTCAACTCTGCATATGCGTGTATATTTACGACTATTAACGACAAACGGATATATTAACGCGTTTATAAGGGTGTTTGAGAAGACAGAATATAACACATCAAGGAATACGAGTGATGTGATGCGACGGATAGGATTCTGTATATATACACAGTATATTATACTCTGAAAGAGATTCATCGAAGTTGAGTTGAGTAATGGCAAGCCATTAATACTGATCCTAACTTATATACGAGAACTAGAAGTTTTTCCAAGAGGTGTGTGCAAAGAGAAGAAGAAGAGTCTGCTTAGCAGGTGACAACAAGGTGTTCTCTTTTGGAATTCTCTCTTGATGTGCTTTCCACATCCGTGGCTATAATTCTTGTCGAATTACGTGGTATGGTTGTAGTGACGAAGGTGGTGGTCCCCCCCTTTTTGGCTCTTATAGATGTTGTTTGGTCTCTTAGACGCATAAGATAAATGCCCCCACTTAAATCAATCTGCCACTTTTTGGGATGTATATAACCTGTCTTCTGTGTGCTTTACCTACTTATGTATGTTTTTGTGTGTATGCCGACGTGTGTAAGGTGTATAAGAAGAAAAAGAAAAAGAAGAAGAAGAAGAAAAGTTTAACCTTGCGCGTCCTTTTTGTGTGACTCTCGTGAGAAAAAATGAAGAAAAAAAAATGGATGATTGTGTATGGATATGTTAAAAAGAAGAGGTGTGTATATGTATGTGCAGTAGGTTTGTGTATGTGGGAACGGCTGCGATTTTAATCTTACGTATTTATATGCTAATGAGCTGCGCGGAGAGCTACTGATTGCGCAATGGTATAGATGTATGTATGAACGAAGATTACTTTTATATACATGTGTATATAGTAGTAGGTATATGTGAGGTTGAAGGAAAATGAGATTGTAAGCGAATGAGTTGGCTGTTAGTTATAACTTGTCCGACGGCTATATGCGCGAATCAAGGCGAAGCTGCAGCTGAGTATATATTATTGTGGCGAAAGCTAAGCATCTACGTACGCATGTGGTTTTTTTTTCTTCTTCTTTTTTTCTATTCGTTTGCAAATTTAACTTTATAAAAAGATATTTGAATTTTGCATAATGCGCTCTCTGTGTTTATGACAGTGATGCATTTCGTGTTTTGATGTAGTGATTATTATTTTGCGAAAGTTTATATATTTATATACCTAAGTTGTGATGTATCGTATTTTGATTAAAATGGAAATTTTTTTATAAATTATCCACGTTTTTCAAGTACTTCTAGATTTTTTTTTAATTTTATACTGTGGGACTGACTCTTGATATTTTTGCCTTTTTTTTAGAAACAGGCGTAATTTACAATTCATCTGATTGGATTCATTAAATTCGAATCATTTTTTAAACCTTTCGAGTAGTTTCTTCCTACAATATCATCCTAATTTTACTTTTAGCCACATCAAAAATGAATAATCTATATTTGAAACCTTCACCTCACCAAAAATCTCCCTAATAAAATTTCAATTTCAAATCATATACCAACATCAAAATTCATTTTAAATCCCACTTAACTCCAACCCAAACCCATTTAACCAAGCATTTAACACTCAAACCCCAACATCACCCTCACTTTCTTAAACTTACCAACTCCAGCAACATGTATCTTCTTCATCCACGGATAAATAATCCTCTCTCCATTTTCTTCATCATCATCCTCATCCTCAGCCATACCCGGTGAACCATCAAGCATCTGATCGTCATCCATTTCGTCGGATCCCGATCCATCTTCTTGATGATGATGCTGCTGTTGTTGCTGGTTACGCTGTTGTAAACTTTGTTGTTGATGTTCGGACGTCTGTTGAGCTTGCTGCTGCTGTTGACTCTGAAGCTCTGGCGAATTATCTCGATGTAGCGAGCCCGAACCCGCGGGACTGCACATGTTACCACTTTCATGTTGTTGTTGATGTTGTTGCTGGGCTTGAAGAGCGTCTTGGGGCACATGAGTTTGCATCAGCGAAGGCGAGAGCGCGGCGGAATTGAGGACCGTCGAGCCAGATATTATCTGCTGGGAGGGTTGGGGTTGTTGCTGGGGCGGCTGATGCTGGATCGAAGGCGGGCAGGTGAGCGGGGGTTGTTGGGCCTCTGGAGGCGTTGCGTGATGTTGGGCGTGCGGATGAAGGCTGGCATGGTGAACCGCTGCGTGGACCTGATGGTGTGGATGATGGGGCGCGTAATATCCCGCGTATCCAGAATATCCACTGTTCAGGGGCACCGCGGAAGAGGCACCGACATAGGGCGTGGAGGCTGCCTGATGCGGATGCTGGTGGTAACCGTACTGCAGCTGATGGGACTGGGGATGATGGTGGTTGAGGTGGTGAGTGGTCCCACCACCACCAAAGAAGTCCGGCCGATTCGTCGTTATGTAGTTGTTCTGGCTGTACTCCTCCACTGGGGGAAATTGGGGCTCCAGCATGTGATGATGGCTCATCGGCTGCTGGTGCTGATGATGGTAATTGCCGCCCGTAGATGGATTCATCTGAAGGTAGGAGCTCATGCTGCCGCTGCAGCTACGCGACTCCCAGTCGCGTCGCTCCTCCAGATCCTCCAGATAATGCGTTTTTTCACTATCAAAACTCACGTGAACTGCACCCGCCCAAGACGGTGCAGATAGTTTTTAGCTGCAACCCCGAACTTGCATTACAGTCTCTCACATATTTTTCACTGGAATGTAATCCGTCGGACTTTTCACTTCACGATTAAACACCATAACACTTGAAAAATTTTCACGTACTTTTTTTTTAAATTACTTACAGTACATTCATATAAATTCCAAGAATAACTAGTGCTATCTCACTTCTAAGTATATATAGATAATACCTATATATGTAGGTTTGCCGCGGTTTCCTCACACCGCGGCTAGCCTGCAGCACTTTTGCAGAGAGCAAAGCTGCTCTCACTGGCCGGCTAAGCGTGCGCGCGAGAGCTGGAGTCGCGCATAATACGCTGAACCACTACTGCTATAGGGGAAAGGGAAAGGGAAAGGGGAGAGAGCAAGCGAGTAGCGAGTGGAGTTGTCGAGCCAGCAGCAGCAGCAGCAGCAGTAGCTTCGCGGTACCCGCCCACTCGAGGCCAATTACCATACCACGTGACCAAGCGCTTTCGGCCAATCACAGCCTGACCCCGTCCGCAACCATGATGGATGCCAGGCTCGCGTGCAACATGTGAGTGTGGCGCCACGACAAGCCTATCGCGGCAGGTGCAGCAAACTGTATTTTCTATGCTTATGCTATATTATGCTTCTGCTGCTACTCTGCTGCTGATATTCTTTATGTATATATGATTATATTTGGCACGTTCACCACTATTTTTATTATACAGAATATTATTATTATTATGAGCTTTTCTTATTAATTTTTAACTTTTTAATTTGTTAATTATTTTTAATAAATTTTAACACAATTGCTTTCACTTTTTTTTTCGAATGACAGTTTCGAATCACTCAAAACGACATATTGCACTTTTTTTTTAATTTGCACTTTTATTACAATGACATCTCATCATAATAACAAAATATTTTTTGCATTAGTAGCACAGTTTTTTAACAAACACACTGTTCTTGATAAACAAACAAATAATAGAGCTATAAATAATTATATAGTTAAAATATCGCTTGAGATTAAAACAATGTTGAATAAGTACTAGCTACAAAATAGATAGCCACAGTCACAGAGAGTCAGCATAAAAGCAACTGCTAGCCTCGACAACCGTCGGCACACAATCTCATCTGGCCTGCAAGATCTCGTCAGCAGGCGCACTAGCACAATCTCTCTCTTTTTCTCTCCCCTACCATTCGTCTCTCTCTCTCTCTCTCTTTCTCTCCCCTACCATTTGTCTCTCTCTCTTTCTCTCCCAGCTCTCGCATATATACCAACGTCAAGGAAAGGCATATACATAGAGTGATCCCCACCACTTACATCGCGCGCAGCCTCTCACGGAGGCAGGCGAAGAGCCTCTCATAGTCGCGCATATATACAACCGAACCCAAGTCCCCACCCTACTCCTGGTATTCGATCCGTTGCGCGAGAGAGGCCAACCCCTGTGCGCTATATAGCGCCCCTTGAAAACTCACGCTAGTATATAGGGCCTCTCTGTGGAGACTCATTTTCTGTTTGTGTGTGTGTGTGTGTGGTTGCATGCGTGCGCATAGAGCATAGGCTACAGGATCTTGTATAGCTATAGCAGGATATACTAGTCACTCCTACGCGAAAGAGAGAAAGAGAGAATTTCTACTATAACCCAGCCCCTCCTGCTCTTCTTACCCCCTCTTACTATCCTTTGCCCTCATATAGGAGCGCACATGCGTTGTACAGTTTTCTAAAGTTCTCTACTATACTGTGTCCTTATACTTTTCATGTGGATGGAATTTCTGGAGGGTTATTGTGTTGTGTGGCGATTTGGAGCGGTTATATGGAGAAGAAAAAGAAGAAAAAAGAAATGGCGATGATTGTGTATGTGGATGCAAGGTTGATGAGGAAAAATAAAGGATAAAAAAAAAGTTTAATGTGAAGAAAATATTGTATGAGTGTATAAAGGGATGATATTGTGTATGGCAATGTGGGAGTTCAAAGATGTAGGTATTGTATGTGTGTAGTATCAGGAAACGCGCGGTAGATCGGATGCCGCGTCATTATTTCGAATGATGAGTTTGCGAATGTTGGGGTTTATGGTATAGCTATGTATGGTTGGCTTGATTCTTATATAGAATATATAGGGTATAATTCTTTACTTTTGTGGAATGTACATATACATATACGTCAACACACGAACAAATATGTATATTGTGATTTATGTAAGAATGTTTTTATGGATGAGTTAAAAAGGACAATTTAGTCTTTTCTTTTTTTTTTGTAAATTAGTCGGTATTTAAGGCTTTTGTTATATGAGAAAAATGTAGGAATTATTATTCTGGTATTATTGTAATTAATTATTATGAGTAGAAATATAAGAAAAAGTTCTTTATATTTAGATGATACGTTTAAGTAAATTACAAATTGCATTAGTTTATTTTTGTTTTAACTTGTTTTATCTTTTTTCTCCTTTTCTGTTTGAAGTTGTAATTCAAAATTAGTCTATTTGTTAATTATTTGTAACTAATTTGTAAATTTAATACTTATCATGAAAAAAATAATTTTAAAATAAAATTTATCAATTGACAATGTCACTTATTATATTAATACTATTATATATTGTTACAATATCGGCTTGGTATAGCTTATTCGATAGAGCTACGATTTCGGAATTCACATATCGTGGGTTCGATTCTCGGCATCGATCAGCTAAGACTGTACAAGTTCTTGTTTGCTAAAATACGCTCAATAGAGTATCAAAAAGTCTTAAAAATAAATTTAAAAAATCGTTAATTCGAGCATATTAGGCAATCTTTATGTAAGACATATTAATAATAACTATGTAAAAAAAATAATAAATTAAAGATAGCTTTAATGTTACAAATATAATTTTATTATATTTTTTAATTATGAAAATAATATAATTAGCCATTGATGGATTATCTTTTTATTACTATAAAAGAGATAAATTTATCTGGTATACTTAACTATATTTATTGTAGACAAAACGAAATTTGATATTATAAAATAAAATTTAATTGCATATAACATATAATAGTACAACAGTTAATATTATTTATCTCTAAAGAATAACACCTTACAATTTTGTAAATTTTAAATGTATTTGTTCGGAACAAATAAATAAATAATTACCTAAATACGCATTTAATTTACTTTACATTTTTATCTGCTATTTGTAATCTTAGATCATCCAGCTATGAAATACAGAATAAATTTGTAAATTAAAAGATTGATTTTTCTATACATGCAAATCTTCAAAAAAACTAAGAATCTACTCTTTATTACACATATCATATACCTCCTATATACCTAAAAATCCTTCATTTATAAGCCATATAAACAGACAACCATGAATAACATTTACAAATCATCGACTCTATACTTATACACAAGAATTGCCAACTCGTGAAAAGTCATCAAGCTCCAACTGTAAAGAACAATCGCCCGTGCAGAAAGAAAGGGAGGATCGATTTTCCACAGAGACATATATATATATATATATATATATATATATATATATATATATATATATATATATCTATATAGATATA
>JAPYZE010003891.1:0-13844 GCA_030522805.1 Leptomastidea abnormis | reverse complement strand
TATATATATATATATATATATATATATATATATCGTATAAGCAGTGTGTATATACATTACAGGTTGTGCTTGTTGTGGAAACAGATATTATCTTTCCTGACAGGGATATTAGTTTCTACTAGTATAGTATAGCAGCAGCAGTAGCATCAGAAACTCTCGAGATAGACTAGCTCGTTGCGTTGAATCGAGCCAAAGGACTTTTACGTGAAAAGATAAATCTAGACTTGTGACCTGGAGACATA
The DNA here is from genome assembly GCA_030522805.1 of Leptomastidea abnormis. Lineage (NCBI taxonomy): Eukaryota > Metazoa > Arthropoda > Insecta > Hymenoptera > Encyrtidae > Leptomastidea > Leptomastidea abnormis. The sequence goes on along the minus strand of JAPYZE010003891.1, from coordinate 13,602 downwards.
CACACACACATACACATACACAAACATCGCAAAACCAAAAAGGCTTTATCTTATTCGTCCACCGTTCCTAGCTTTATCTCGTTCTTCCCTATCCTATATACTTCGCAACGTCTCATCCTCTTTCTTCCCATCGCTGCTCGCCCTTCTCCGAAATATATAAACTTCATTTCTCACTGATTTATGAACCGCTAAAAAGTCGCGTCTAACCCTACATTTTTCTTACGCGTAAACACACACACGCAAACACACACACACACACACACAAACACACATACACACACACATACACACACACATGCGCACGCACACAAACGTTCAACTATCGCACGTCACTTCATTTTTGTCCCGGCCCAGAATTTTTTCTCCTCGTTCCATCATCAGCGGGTGGTAGCAGTAGTAGTGGTGGTCTAACACACAGGACAGGAAGGTTCTGCGATTTGACGCACGGAAGCTCCGGTATATAATACTTTAACGTTATCAATTTTGACTGCCACTACTGCCACTGCCACTGCTACTGCTGCTGCTGCTGCTTTCCGATTTTTACCAGACCGCCCACGACTTTTATCACTGTCGTATATTTTCGTTTTATTTCGTTCAGCTGTGGAGAATGACCCACCCCCCTCTACCTTCCTCTTCTACAGCGCGCTTGTGTCCTTGCTGCCTGACGGATACAGATTGGCGATTTCGATTTGACGCGATAATCCAAGCCGCAACTCCTCTCATTCCATCTCCTCATCCTCCTTCTCTTCCTCTCTATGTGATATCTGTTGCGGTTATATATCCCGACTTTAGTTGCGGTGAACGATATTATATACGTTTTTGTGTGGGGGAGTTATATGCGATTATATTATTTTCCGGCTTTATTTGATTATATACTTTGATTAAGCGACTCCTTTCTCTTTTACTCTCTCTCTCTCTCTCTCTCTCTCTCTCTTTCTTTCTGTATGGCAGTATATACGCATGAATTAACCACTCAATTTAATTAGTATTATGATTATATATAAAACGAGAGAAATTCAATTCATTGTTTCATACAAAAGATACGAGAGAAAGAGAGAGAGAGAGAGAGTGTCTATTTTATAAATTTCATTCGGATCGAATTGATCTTTAATTGCTTTAGTAGCTCTGGTAATTAATTAAAAAGATTTAATTGCAAACTGTTGTACACGTATTTATGGTTAACCAAATTATATATTAATATATATTTACAAAGATTTATTTGAATATTATAGATATTTGTTAAGATTGATTGAAATAAAAATTAATACGACGATCATCAATATCAAATCCATCAATTAAAATAAATATCGATGAGTTTAGTTAAGGGTTAAGTCACGAAGCGCAAATTAAACTGGTATAATAAAAAAAAAATCGATTAATTCAACGAAAAGAGTAAAAGCAAATTGTTTTTGCTACTTTAGCCTATATATATAGCAAGCAAGAAAGCAGGCAAGAGATAAAACAGAATCGTAAAAAAAAAGGAAAAAAAAGTCGAAAGTTCACCTCAATCCATTTCACAGCCATCCCATTTATACCCTCTTCTCGAATTCTATCGAAGGTGATTTCGTCGAACTGTGGCGCATAGTATACATATAGCAGTGTGCTCGCGTTCGCGCAAGAAGACCATGCGATCAGAGTAGTAGTAGTAGTAGTAGTAGTAGTAGTAGTAGGTATAGCGAGCAAGCGAGCGCGCTTTCTGCGGTTGCCTGATAAAACGAGGCGATTATCATAATTTATGCGACCTGTCGGACGAGCTCGTGCCGCCAACATCAACACCCGCTCTCTCCACCCGCTCTCTCTCTCTCTCTCTCTCTCTCTCTCTCTCTCTCTCTCTCTCTCTCTCTCTCTCCAACCCTCCCTTCTCTCAACGGCTACGTTATACGTTTCGATTTGCGGTATATACGAAGGGACGAAAATTTCATCCAACAATAAAAAAGTGGGAATCAGGAGCCAAAAAGAAAAAAAGGGAAAATAGAGAGAAATGAAAAAACAATAAAACATCGCGGGATCGCGAAAAACACCGGGAATAACGCGGGGTTTTATCAACGAACGCGAACCCACAAGTTGTGAGGAAAGAGAGAGAGAAAGATGTTTGATGAATAAAAGAGAGAGAGAGAGAACGATGCAGTATATAGGCAGATGGCAGTGGTACACGTCGGCTGCTGAACGTTCGATAAGGGGGTCAGATTTATTGTTTAGCAACAAATGCCCCGAGTGTCCATCTTCTCTGTGCCGCTGCTGCTCTGGTTTCTCTCCTCTCTTTCTCTCTTGTTGGTTGGCCAGCCGTCGAACAATATGATAGTCGCTATACCACCACCACCACAGTAGTAGAAGTGGCATTGCTTTGGGGCGCGAGTGAGTGCGTGGCGCGCACTAGCGCGGGGGCATTTCAAAAGGATTAGATAGCGGAATTATAAATTGCTGCCATTCTCGGTACCAGCGATCGGACTACTACTACTACTGCTGCTGCGACTGTTTGCCACATTTCTTGTTTTGGCACCTTTTTCGTTTTCATCCCGCCTCCACCCCTTCAATCCATGTGGCTATAGCTCTATACCCTTCCGTCCATTCGTTTTCCCGTCGCGTATCCTCATTTTCTTTCGCACTTGCTGTATATTTGCACTCTTTCTTTCTCTCTCTCTCTTGCTCTTTCTCTTCATTCCGTACATACTATAGCTGAATCTCTTGGTCTCTCAGCGGTGGTTCTTTCTCTCCTCCCCCACATACCCCCCTCCTGACTACACCCTGGAGCTTCCCTCCAGCAACTTGGCCATATTTTTCCAAGCGGCCCCCGGAGTTCCTTAAGAAAATAAAACGCCCCGGTCCTCTATTGTTGGCTGAACACGTGTGTATATGTATATGTATGTATGTAGTGTATGTATGTGTGTTGTGAGGCGCCGAAATGACTAAAATTTTTCATCCCCCCCCCCCTCCACCGTGTTTGCAAAAAAACAAAAAATGCTCGCTTTTCTTGTTTATGTACCACTGGTCCGAGGCTCTTCTTCTTTCTCTCTATGTATGTGTCTGTGTATATATATGTGTTTGTATAGAAAAATATATGTACGATATGGGCTTATAACTTATGTATTCGGAACGCGAGAATGAAAATTGTGAACTGGATTTTTGGTATATATACTCGATATAAAAATATATAAAATAACTAAAAACGATGTAAGATATTGATATTATAAATAATAATTTTTTTATTCCGATAAAAATATTTTTTGGTGAACATAAAAGGGTTGTTACGTAAGATTGCACTTTTAATGTCAAGAGTTTTTTGTTGTTGTTGAAATGTAAGAGACAAAAAAAAATTTGAGTAACAGTATACCTACCACCACCAGTAACACTACTCGCGCAGTTTATACCAAAAGTGTAGCATTAAATACATATATAACCCGGATTTAACGTGTATAGCATAGAAACAGAAGTATAAATCAAGATTTGCTATTCAGATTATCATATGGAAATGAACGCCCTTTCTACCCCCCCCCTACTTTAAAGCATTACATTCGAAAGCTGAAAACAATAAATACATACGTTTCGTAGGAAAACGATCTGTTTTTTTTTTATTTATTATTTATTTATTTTTTTTAACCATGAAAACAGTATAATACACGACAAGATATAAATCGAGACACGTCATTTTTTTTTCTACTTTTTATTTCAGCAGCATCGTTTATTCCTTGCGTATGTGAATATATGTATATATGTATGTGTTGCTAAATTGTAATGCTGACATTTTAGAAATATTTATGTTGCAAAGCTAATTCACCAGAAAAATAACACACGTGTCGTTTAAAATTTTTTGTTTTTTTTTTTTTGTTTTTTAGAATTTATATTTTGCTTGGCAAAAAGCTCTCTCGTGTGAGTTTTAAAAATAAAAATATTTATACGTACATCGTCGTTAAATTCATTTTATCTAATCTACACGCTCGTGAATTTTTACACCAGCACCGTTCATTAACCAACGTCGAAAAAAATAGAAAAAATAAAAAAATGAAAAAAAAGGAAAAAAATAAAAAAAGAATTTTAAAACGTCGTTTAAAGGTAACATTCAAGTAATAATACGTAAATATTCAAGCACAACAATCTTTCATATATGTATATATTCATATGAAAGCTCTCTTAATTAATCATTGCCATCCTCGTTACTGCAATTTAACAATGCACAGTTCCCTCTCAGCATCATCATTTCCTATTTTCCCTTGCCCAATCTAAGAAGTACATAATTCCCACAAGAACGTAATTAGCACTCGAATAAAAACAAATTGCCCGCGAGACTCGATATATATCTATACCTACATATATAAAGCGTCACTTCACCCTAAAAAAAAAAAAAAAAAAAATGAAAAAAAAAAGAAAATATCCATCTCCCCGAGAGCGAGTGAGAGAGCTTCGTTATTCCCGTACAGGGGATTTGCCCCAGTATTATAGCGAGTTGCGCAATCTCCTCGTAAAAAAGCTCTCGGCCCTAATAGTTCTCCCCCTCGACCAGTAGCCGAGAGATAATTAAGAAGTCCCTTAACTAGTTCGTTTCTCCAAGCTCTCTCTCTCACACATGTGCTGCTCTCATGCAAGAAATAAATACGAGTTGAGGGCCGCAGTGGTACTATAGCTCACTTTCTCCCGCATCGGTGCAAGCTCTCCCAGACCCACCCCCTTCCCTCCATCTCTCACATCTCCCGTAAACAGGACCATATCCCGGCTCATTAGCTCTCCAGCGCGCTGCATTTTTCTTCTACTTCTCAACTCTCTCTCTCTTTTTTTTTCCTTCACTTTTCTCTTTCCACTTATCCACGCGAGTTCCGCTTGGGACGCACGCTCAGTTTTTCGGGATGTTGCCGCCACTACCACCACCACCACCATCAGCGCTGCTGCTGCTACTACTGCTGGTTCTACACTCTACTATATTCTCTGGACGGCTTTTCCCGAAGAGAGCTAGCCCGCGGGGTTATAAATTCCCCTGCTGCTTTTCCCGGAGAAGTCGAGAGAAGCCGCCATAAGGAAGCGAGAGAGTGAAAGAAAGAGAGGGGACATAGTATAGTTGGGTATGGAAGTGTTAAACCGGGTCTAGCTGAGCTCGAGAGAACAACTCTCTCTCTCTCTCTCTCTCTTTCTCTCTCTCTGAGAGAAAGACTGTGCTGAGATAAGAAGCAGACTGCAAGAAACGAACCGCACGTCGGAAGAGAAAGAGCGCGAGAGAGAGAGAGAGAGAGAAGAGAGAGTTCCGACGAGTCGTCTTCTTCTCTTTCTACTTTTTCCTGGATGGTTACGCTGCACCGCGAAGCTCTTCCTTTCTCCCCTATATATACATATATAGCTGACCCACTCTTAGAGCTAAGTCTCTTTCTCTTTCTCTCTTTCTTTCTCTCGACTTGCTTGGTATAATTTATAACGATTCGAGACGCTCTCTTGGCCGCGAAAAGCTCACACACCGGCGAGCGAGATAAGGATGAAAGTGGAGAGCCGTTGCTACCACCGTCGCGGTTTTTTGGTGTCTGTAATACCTAAAAGGCGAGAAACGAATTTCTCTCTCTCTCTCTCACTCTCCCCTTCTTCCCCTTTATTTCTCAGTGGTTATACTCTACACTTCTCTCTCTCTCTCTCTTTCTCTCTCTCTTTTTGTGGCTTCAGGGAAAAGAATGAAAAATACGGAGCTTTCAGGTGATGACCCTGAAAACGAATTTCGAATGTGCTAAAGAGAGAAGGAGAGAAAAGAAAAGGGAGAGAGACGAGGATCGATGGGATTTCGGGTCTGAGCGAGAGCCATCTTTCAAGTGCCACCGAGTTGAATTTTTATCTCGTGCTATGGCTATGCTAGGGGAAAGGAATACGAGAAAAAGGGATGAAAACGAGGAGATATGAAAGAGAGAGAGAGAGAGAGAGAGAAAGCGAGTTCCAGTCACGCTTCATTAAGGCGCCACTACGTGTTTTGATAAATGTACCAGAGCACTGTGTGCGAGCAACCCGACCTTTTCTTTCTCTCTCTCTCTCTCTCTCTCTCTCTTTCTTTCTCTTCGCGATCGTAATTGATAGCTGTTTTTCAATTACTTAATGCGCTTGGGACATATAACCAACGAGCTTTTCCTCCGGACTCTTTGAAAGCTTGTTTCTCTAGCTTTCGTGAATAATTGTAAATTGATTGTTTTTTTTTATATATTTATTTATCTTTTATATTATTTTTTTCTGTAAAATGATTTTTTTTTATAAAACATAGTATCATATCAAACTCTACTCCTTCTGACTATAAAACGATTTTATATTTACGGTGTATTTATTGTAAGACTCTCGCGATGAAGTAAGTTGATATTTTTTATATAAAAAAGAAGTTTCAAAAGTATTGGAGATTGATTTTAAAAGCCTGTGAAATACAGCTTGAAAATTTTACGATATGATTCATTTTTATCAATAGAAGCAAAGTACCTGCTTATTATTTTCCTTTCTCTTTCTCTCTTTCGCTCTTTTGTAAAAATTTATAAATATAAAATATTGATTTTTAACATCCAACTACTTAAATTAAGCGTTCTATATATATTTTTTCGGTTCATTTACGCAAAGTACATTTTTTTACTGAAATAATTTCAATGTTGAAGAAAAAATAAAGAATTAATAAAGTTCGTTTTACTCACGTAAACTTACGATTAGGAAAATGTCATCAGGTCTCTGGTGCGAAAACTCAACTTTCTTTACTGTCTATTTAACCCTTTTTATTAGGTTGATATTTTACAAGTTTCATGCCACAAGACGACAGATTTTATTGTTCTAAAATGCGTAATCTCATTATACTTGAGATATTTTAAAATTAAAACGTTTATTGCGACGAGCAAAGAGTAAAGATATTTCAAAATTGTCGTAAAATATTAAGAAGAGAGCGAGTATAATGACGTTTACATTTCTATTAAGAGGATAACTCACTCAATCAATATAAGTTTGTAGTAACTTTAATTCCGCGACTAAAGAAAGTCGTTAAACTTTTTTTTTATTTCCTTAAAGCAATAAAATCATTTTATCACCTTTTATTTGTGCGTTCAGTAATATACTTCCACTTTTTTGTTTCGATTTCATAAATCATATCATTTGCCACTACATATTACGAACAAATTCAAGCATTTACAAAAAAAAAAGTAATTAAAAGTAGAGTAAAATAGAATTTTTTTTTTCCACTTCATCTCTTACATAATCATAAATAAATCATTTGCCATAGACACATTTAACCCAATTTTTTTTTCTCAACAAGACAAATCCAGTTACTCGCGAATACAAGCGTCCGTTTCTGTTAATTAATCAGAAAAATAATAAGTCCAAGCTTTACAGCTTAGCTATTATATATAAAAATAAATCCCGCGCTTAAAATAATTATTCCAATTTGATTGGCAGGCGTGTACCCAAGTCATATAAAAAACTAAAAGCAGCCTTGCTATCGCAATTATCGTTACAAACTGTTTTTCTCGCATACTTTCTCTCTTTCTCTTTTATTTTGCAATATAACCCGTTTAATTGATTTACCGTGAAATACTAAGAATTTCTAGATAATTTATCACAAGCTCGAAAGAAACAAATCAATTTGCAGGTAGAGTATATGGAGCACGAGAAAGCAAGAAAGAAAGAAAGAACGTTTAAAACGAGCGTGAGCGCTAAGGGAGGTCGAGCGCTATACATATATAGACTATGAGAAGGAGGGGTGGGAGGGATTCCCCTCGTCGCGTTCTATATTGCACGTATAGCGAGATCCTCTTTTTTTTTTTATTCTTGGACTTCGCGCCGGGTGGTGTGCTGAGCGAACGCTCTCGCTTTTTCCCTTGCGGCATCAGACCACACCACTACCACCACCACGCACGGCCGCGCTACCGATAATCGGAATTACTGATGAAGGGGGTTGGACCTTGCAATATAGATACATACATGGCTATATTTGTATTTTGCTCAATTCGCGCTATACTATGGCGTAATTTAAATATCAAACTGAATATATTTTGAACAATATGATTTTCGAAAGAGTGACTTTTCTCTATATACATATATTTGCACAGGGTTCAGGACTAAAAGAAACAAAAACTATATTTTTGTCAAGATATAATTTCATTTATTATAGAGAAGATCTAGATGAGTCGGTCAAATTTTTTTTTCTACTTAAATTCAGTTTATAAATTATTATAAGGTTTAAAAAATTTTTTTCATCAAGCTCATTTATGATACTATACGTTTCACATTTAACTAGCTCCGAGGGCGGCGTTATTACTTTTTATCATACCATTATTATTATTATTAAATTATGTTGTTTTAGCAAAAATATACAAGCAACAGTCACGTTCGCTCAGTCAGCAGATTCATCCCATTCTCTCATTTTTTAAATATTTTACAATTCTTAATTATTGGCTAAGTTATTACATACATAATATCATAGAAACATATATATTTATATGCTGATCGAATAACCAACTTCCTTAATCAGAACACTGCAAAAAATTAAGATAAACCCAAATAAATAACCGGGTTAACTTAAGAATCAGCACGTATAAACCTCCATATATACAGATTTTATTCGGTCATCCTATTATAGCTCCCTAGGCATCCGCTCCAAATATCAAGTTAAAGAGTATAGAACGATTCGACTCACGAAACAACTTCAGTGTATCTCTAAATATTAAGCTTCTCTGGGACAACCGCATCGACTGAAGGGGGTGTATAGATATATAGAATATATAAAGGTATATAAGTTCAATGGCTCTTGCAGCAATTGATTGCCACAGTGGACGCTACATTATTCTTTCTCGGTTCTTTTTACGCTCCTCTCGATCCTTCGAGTGTATATATATATATAGGGCTTTAATTCTCAAAAGCACAAATGTGACCGCGTCCAGTCCATAGCCAAAGCTCCTCCCGTCCAATGCATATTCTATAAACACACACACACACACACACACACATACACTATCAGACAGAGCTTTCATGGGTGTACCAGAAAGGTAAAGATTTTCTTTTCCCTTTTCTCTCTATTTCTCTGTTAGTATACTACATACACACACGCTCGCGCGCGCGCTTACACCAATAGCACCAAAACCGCGGCTTGCTGCAACCTTGTGGTCTTGTTAGCTTTACTCCCTTAAACCCATCTTCCTTCCACTTCGCGAACACGTGGAGCAAACGAACATGCGAATAAATTGCTCGTGAATTTGTTGGGCATACTGCTAGTTTTGGCTACATAGTAAAAAAGGGTACATATGGAGAGATTGTGACGACGATTTGATGGAAAAGTAAAAGAAAATGTAGAGAGAGAGAGAGAGTGGGGAGGGACGACAAAGTTTACTGATGCACCAGGGTTGACCTTCCTATATACTTTTGGAACTGTGATGCCCATCTCTGCTTTTTCGACGGTTTATACTAACCCTTGGCGAAACTCTGCTTTGCTTACACACACACACACACACACACACACACACACACACACACACATACACATACACACGTGTATGGGTGTGTACGATTGAACTTGAGATTTGCTTACTTTTCAGAGACTTGACAAGCTCGTTTAATAGTCGATGGGATGTAGATTTAATCGATCCCACGCTTTTTTTAAACCCTCTTTAAACTTTTATTTTTCACTTCTTGTTCGATTTTATCTCTTTCTTTTTTTTTCTCTAGTTTTTTTTTTTTATTTTTGGGCGCAGCTTTACATCACCACACGGCAGCACTCAGCTAAAGTTTGTGACTTGCTTTTTTTTTGTTGAGTGGTGGTAGAGAAGGAGGAGGGATGGGGGAGAGTCAAGCTTTACGGAAGCCGAGAGAATTGCGAATGCAAGAATTGTATATATCTCGTATATGCTACTGTATGGGGGAGAAAGCTTGGGAAATATTTCAAAACTGTCTCGAAAATGGAAAAAATTCTAAAATTTGTGCCTTTTCGGAAATGGAAAACCGGAGAGTTTGGTATAAGAGATGCGGGAATGAAAATTCTAACAAGTGAAATAAGAAACGAAAGGGGGATCGAGAGAAAAGAAAAATAAATAAAATCATGATAAAAGTGACAACACACTCTGAAATATCTGTTTTTGGAGAGATAGTAAAAACAGAAAAAAGGAAACAAAAAGAAAAAATAAGTAGAAAAAAGAGGCGTGCTTTTAAAACGAAAAGAAAAATAAAAAAAAAATCATTGGCAAACTCGTTTGTCGAGAAAAGAATTTTTCGTTTCGTTTTGGAAATGGAGATGGGTAAAGGAGAAGAGAGGGAGGCGCAATTCAAGCGGTGGGTGACGGTGTGGTGATGAAAAAAAAAGAGGAAAGGGGGTGGGGAGTGAAATAGACAAAGCGAAAGCTTACCTCTTTGTCGCCGAGCTGGCGGACTATGCAATACAAAAAGGCCGTTTGACCGACGGCAGTAGTGACGTTCCGGGTGACGTTCATCTCGAATTGCGGCCAGCCACTGGTGTTTCTCGTACCCGACAAGGCCGCTGCCGTTGCACCACCGACCAGAAACCTGTGATCATCACGCGCGAGAGCTCCTGCAATCGGATAGAAAAAGGAAAAAATAATATTATCATCAGTATACGTATAGCTTATATATATTCAGTCCAAAAACGGACGTTATTAATAAATTTTTATTAAAATTTTTTTTTCTAGTTGAATAAAAAATAGTTGAAATTTTTTTTATGTTATGAATTTTTTATGATATTCTTATTAGGAAAATATATTGCTATGCTTAATAATTATTGTGAATTGTGACATTAATGAATAATTTTTGTGTGAAAACAATTTTATCATTCGAAGTAATAATTACTTCATGTTTGTTGAAAAAAAATTTTTTCGAGAAATATGAAGTAATAAAGTTTATGATTATAATTTGCATATAACCATAATCGATAGTCGATATTTTAATAAATTTATAATATTTATTTTATCCGCTAACATAAATCAATTAAATTATTCAAATTTTGGAAAATAACTTTCTTTCATTAACTTTTTGTGATCAAAGATCCGTAAAATACCATTTTTTTAATTTTTTTTTTTTTTTATTAAAGTTTAATATTTACTCTATCAATATTCTAATAGTTTGAATAATGAGTTAAAATATTTTTCTCAATATTTAACATTAAAACAAATCAAATTGTATACCTATATCAAACAATTTTTCTACTAAATAATTCATTAATCACCGCAAACATTAAATCCGTATCAATTGCAATCGATAACAATCAGCCAAACAATCTTAACCAATCAAATAAAGTCCTCTTCAATTCTTAATAATTCGTATAAGCTTTAAATCGAACTTACTCACGTTAGACATAGCACGCAGTTAAACTGATCCTCAGAAAGAGAAAGAGTACAAACTCTCTCATACATACAACCTTTATACAGCGGCTCATAGCATATACGTACCTACGCGGCGACATAAATTGCGGACTTAGCTCCCCGGCAATGACTAACAGCCGTATATGGATATATATGTTATATATATAGTTAAGCTCTATAGGTAAGCTTTCTCTCTCTACGTTGTGCGTCCCATACACGACGAGCTTTAGCCTGACCAGCTCGTATTTTCATACAAATGAATTGCCAATAGGAGGAAAATCAATAGAGTGTGTGCCTCTGCGTGTGTATTCGTGCGGGCCTGCTGCTGTTGTACAAGAGGTTAAGAGGTGGGAGAGAGTAGTAATGGTGGTGAGCTGATGCGCAAAATGCTAAATGCGACTGGTCATTCTCGAGAAGCTCGTTCGCACACCTACTACTACTGCTACTACTACTACTACTACTACTACTCGATTTCAAGCTCTAAATCTCTCACAACAGAGAAAGAGAGAGTAGAGAGAGAGCGAGAGTGGCGAGAAAGCTGCATGGGAATACGGGCGCTAATGTTATCGCTATTAGACAATAATGTAGATCTATTTGATACTCATCGTGCGATTGCACGTATATAGCTGAATTACGCAGTTTGTCCAATCTCCCAGCCACCTTTCACCCCCCCCCCCCCCCTACCCGTTTCCTGCTCTTACCTTTCTCTCTCTCTCTCACTCCCTTTACTCTCCATGCCACTTGCAATCTCATTATCCGTTTAGTAAACTCTCTCTCTCTCTCTCTCTCTCTCTCGCTCTTTCCCTCTTCCTCTAGCTCAACATAGAAGCAAGAGAGAGAGAGAGAAAGTCCCGAGATTTGCGGAAGCCCACGTGTCGCAATTTTGAGGTAGAGGAAAGGAGAGGAGAGAGAGAGAGAGAGAGAGAGAGAGAGAGAGAGATGAGGTACGCTGGGACTCGCTCTTCTATCCTTGCTGGGATTACTTGGCGATGCGCTTTAATTTAGCCGCTAATTGGAGATTTTGGCTCGGTTAATCGAATGTAAACAATTCAAGCGGATGTACCGATGATTCTATACATATTATATCTATCAATCTATCTGTCTATCTATACGACATTTACCATCGTATACTTTGCTACATTTTGGTTTAGCGAGTATTCAACAATTTATATACTATAACGATATCCAACTCTCGTTTACTACTTAGACATATTTATATAGGTATAGGTACAGTTAGACTATAGTTATGCTATACACTAATTTTCGTTCTCGAGTCGTTTCAAGTGAGTTGGAAGCTTAATTGTCAGCTTCTTTTTTTGTTGTTGTTATATGTACCTACCTACTAGGTTGGAATTAAAGTACATTTTTGTTTTGAAAGTATAGATTAAATGAACGATGCGAATGTATATTTAAGAGTATAGTTGTATATAGTATAGAAGCTCAAAAAAGTGTCGTTGTAGTTTTAGATGAGTTTTTGCTTTTTAAACTTTTTAATTTCATTATATTACCAATTGAGTAATTCCGACAAATTTTTATCAACTCTACTCGAAATAAAAACAAACCAAAGCTCTCCTTTTCTCTCTCTTTCTTTTTATTCAACGTTTATTAAAAGTTGCCGAGTTGGTAGACTAAAATTTGTTTTTTGTTACTCTATATAGATTTTTTTCTTTTTTTATTTTTCGAGAATTACACTATAAACAAAATGCCATTCTAAAAAGGAGTCAACCATGCCACAGCCGTCGCCCGCGAGTCGTTGTTGCTACTGCTGCTGCTACTACTACTATTCTGCTGTCGCGGTAAAGTTTTAATGAAAAAACTCTCGGTAGCTGACGTGTATCGGTGCACAATTAACAGCTACGAAGTTTATATTCAATTCCGGGGTACCGACGTGAATTTCAATTTTTTTCTCTCTCTCTCTCTCTCTCTCTCTATCTTCATCTCATTCTTGTTTCTTTTTGTTCCATCTCCTATATATCATCTCGGAATAACGTCTGCCGTCAAGGATTATCGAGCTGCAAATAAAGCAAGCTTAACGAGTCTGCCCTCACCTGCAAGGATGAGACTTCCTCCTTCCTTTTTTAGTGTATAAATATACATGTATATATTACAGACTGCTTCGTGTCTTTCCCCCGAGTCACCTCCACGAGTCTCAAGATAAATCTTCGGTCAAAGATTATGAAAGTTTTGTTGTTAAAAGGGAGGCCGGAGTCTGGCAAAATTATATAATATGCCCCTCATATTCCGGATCATATTTCACGAGCTTTGTGCGAGCGATGTATATATATATATATATATATATATATATATAAATATA
>JAPYZE010003890.1:0-17609 GCA_030522805.1 Leptomastidea abnormis | reverse complement strand
AGGGTTTTTTTTTTGGGGGGGGGGGGGGATGAAGGATAGAGAGAGGGATTGTTTACTTGTTTGCTGAGGGATGTGTATAGACTGATTTTTTGGGGGAGATGGGTTGAGGTTATTTGATATTTTAGGTTGAAAAAACGAAAGGTTGGTTTGTGGAAATTTTTTGTTTTTTTTTCAATTTATTAATTAAGGATTTTTTTAGTGAAGATAATTAAAGTTATTAAATGTATGTTGTTACATAGACATAAGTTTTGATTTTTTAAATGTTTATAAATTGTGTTTAATTTTAAAAGTAAATTTGAAGTGTTTGTATAAATATTTTAATAAATTGTTCAAATATGATATTAGACTTAAAATTATGTCAATCAAATTTTTTCATCAACTATAGAAAAATATTTTTTATTATGATTAATGAGTCGTTAAAATATCACTGTGCAATAAACTTTACTATAAATGAAGTTCCGGCTAAAGATGCAAGGGATAAAGATATTAGAATACGAAAACTTTAGGTGCGAACAACTTTATTATAATTTTAAGGAAAAGGATCAAACTTACGACTTCAATGAATACTTCGTAAACTGGAGACTTTCAAAACTTTTTCATACCTACTAAGTTAAAAAGAATGTTGTTTTATAGACTTCTATAAAATATTCTTTTTATTTTTTATTTTTTATCACTGTAAAGCTTTCAAATTTATTTTTTTAAATAAAACGTAATTTTATCTAAAGCCATTTACTACAATAAAATATAGAATTTTATTTTTTTTTCTTCAACAAAAAAATCATCTATTTATGTAACAGTATATTCATTCAAATTGCATTTGATCAATATTATTTTATTCAAATTTATAAAAGTTATAAATAAAAGTATTATTGTTATTTAATGCGCAATCATATTTTTATCGACATAATCATTAAAATTGCACAAAGATAAATTTATTCACAACGCAGCTTATTTCAAAATATCATACACTCACTTTGCATGAAATACACCAAATCAGTAAATCGAATATAAAATATATCATAATCCAGCAAAGCTCATACAGCCGTAACGTTAAAAGCTAAAATACCAAAACTAGCTCACCTCCCCCACTCATTCTAAAATTCATTCACAGCGTAAATCGATCGTTGTCGTACAGTCTATAACAAACTCATCGACCGCAGTTAAAATTTTAACGACAAAGTCAGGAAGCTCTAATTGACAGTCGGGGAGGGGGGGGGCGGTCTTCCGTTTATTAACCATTAAATATACCACACACGTCCATCCCCTCATCGACAAATTTATATTAACGAAATATAGTCGGTAGCCAGCAACGTTGCATCTCTCGGTCAGCGTAAAATCCACCCGCACTACAAGATTCACTAGAGAGAAGAAGATATAGAGCAAGCAGGACTTCATCGCTGGCGTCGCGATTTCGTATGTATATAAATCCGGAAATTTCAGTAATTATTCTGGGAGCGAAGCGTGTGACTCCCCCCCCCCCCTTTTCACCTCCTCCTTCTCTCTACGGTTTGAAGCACATTGGATGCGATCATAGTAGCTTTGGTATATTGCACGGCGTACGAGTGAACTGCGCCGCAACGTTCGCCGCGCGAGAAACCGCGCTGCTTTAACTTTCCTGTGGTTGGTGGACGACCATTTATAGGACAGAGAGTATATGCAAAGTGAAAACGAGGCGGGAGGGAGGTGCGATCTATACTGAAATTGTATACTAATTTAACCTGATATTATCGCATAGTCGACCGATACATTGTACGTTTAATTACTTTGAATTGAGAGAAAAACAAAAAATAAAGGATTTTAAAATTTTTCGCGTCTTACCATACATGTCTTTATCTACTGAAAATTCGTATTTCTTGATTTTTCAATCTCTTTTAAACTTTATTACATAATAATTTTAATATTTTCGTAAGTTTTAATTGATTTGTTATCGTTGAAACGTCAATCCAGGTAAAGTATAAATGCCATTGAAAATCTCAGCATGATACGTACCGAAAAGCTAATTAGAATTTCAACTAGATTATGTTATATAAAAATTTTTTCCACATTTTACAAATTTGTTTCTGTCCGGAATAAATAATATCTACAAATCGCGTGGGTATAAATAATATCATAAGATTGATTGACAAATTACTTTTAAATTTTCCACTCTCTTACAAATATATAGGTATTATATACACGCATCAAAATATCAAATAGAAAATTCTTGCATAATCATTAAGAAAGCCACCCTGAAATACATATATTCATAAGTTATGGAGAATAAAAGATTTCGATGCAAAAAAAGTGTATTATTCACATTTATCCAACAGCAGACGAAAAGTGTTCCACTATCAGCTTGAATAAAAAAAAACCGGTCGGTTAAAAGCAGTTGACGGCTCTCATTTTCAGAGAACTCGTTTCTCATATAAAGACAACAACCGAAACATAATGTAAACCGTCATGGTTCCTATGCCTCTCCCCGCGTATACATACACATAGCTTGTACATATACCAAGAACTGAAACGCAAAGAAAATTTACCGTCAAGAAAGCAAGTCAAATGCCTTCGTAGAAAAAAAAAAAAAAGAAATCGGCGCGTGCGTGCCGGTACTAAACGTCGCGCACACCCTATAATACATACTCGCAAACGCCGGCCCGCATTTCCGTACAGACACGTCCCTCTCTTATATATACAAGCGCGTCCAATATAGTCGAGACAGACACGGGTGCGGCCTCTATAAATCTAATCTGGCTCGTGATGGCAAATCAAATTATTGTGTCCGGGAGGGGGGGGGGGTGGCAAATTGTACTAATGTATACACATACTGCTTTGACTACTTCCTTCTTCAAACGAACTGTTTTTGTTTTTTATTGTGAAAAAAATTGAAGATTTACAGGATAAAATTTGTTGGCGTGCAGTGAAAACATCCGCGACTTTTTGTCTTAAATTATAAGGGGGTAGGCGAGAAAGTGCTGAAAAGATGCGAGACGTGGAGGAAGACGATGCTTGTAATTGATGCTGAGGAAGCTAATGGGATTAAAGTCTGGCTTTCAGTGGTGTATTTTTTGTTGGTGTTTACCGAATTAACGCTTGAATATAACGATATAAACCAGATGGATTTGCGTTAATTATGCACGCATGGTTTCTAGGTTTTGCGAAGAAAATAGGTAAGAGTTAATTTAATCCAATCAGATCCATGATATTGTTCAACTTTTATAAGTAATATTTTTTATGTATTTTTTCTTTTTCAGAAATATGACCTTAATATTATTGAATTTATTTCAAACTTTTGTGCATGAAAATTATTTTTTAATTATTTCAATATTATTAAAGTGTAACGTGCTGTCATTAAGCAAGTACCTATAATTAATAACGTATTTTATTGATTAAAGTCATTTTGGGAAGGCTTAATGATTTTCCAATACTCGTGTAATTTACTCTTCCATGCAACGAATTTATTAATTTTTAAAAATCATTTAACATTACTTTGGAACCAATAGATGATGCAAACGAATTCAAGTTATTCAGTATCGCTGTGGAATAACGAATCATTCAGCGATACTTTATTGAATTTTTCTTTCGCAAATTTAATCATGTATACGTGTTCAGATGAATAATTTCTTTTCAATTCACGTTTTTCAATTTTAATCCGTTACACAATTTTATGTGTTAAATTAATTAAAATCTAGTAATTAAAAAGCTAATTACAAATACATACGCATCTTACGAATTTTAACACAGTCAAATAAAAATAAAAAATCAGACATACAGCGTATAATAAAAAGCTTTTTAAAGAAATAATCATATAAAACAATGAACTCACCAAACCATCGCAAGCCGAAAGCACAACCCTCGAGTCAGGCTGATCTCTGATGACACCTCGATAATGGCATCGACTGGCATGACCCTTGACCGTAGCACGTCGATGTAGATCGCGCTTGCGCCTCTCGACGACCATACCAGGACCGATAAAGTCGTCGACGGGCGTCAGCTGCAGGTGGTACTCTCGGCCCCCATCCATCGCGAGTCGATAGTGGACCTCCTCCTTGGTACCACCACTACCACCGTCGTCGTCGTCCTTGCTTATAGCTGACTGCTGCTGGTGGTGATAAGTCACGTTGGTCGAGATCAGCTCGCCTAGGTGCGTCACCTTGCGCGGATACACGATTTCGTGCTCGTGAATGTGCTCCACTGCCGTGTACAGACCTGTAAGCATAAGCCACACGTATACTATAAATATACATACGTTATACATATAAGTGTGTTTCAACGTCAATCGATCAAGGGGGGGGGGGGCTTTTATTGCGGGAACCACGTAGGCCAATACTATCAAATATACTGCGCCGACCGAATCTACGAGATTAGATCTGGAGGCATAAATCGTCAGCGGACACTAGGCTTTTGGCTACTTTCGCCAGGATAATAATGGGAAACTGCCTCTTACCATGGATATAAGACGAAAATTGAATTTTTCGTATATATGGGAAATTATTGGTAGTTGTAAAATTGGAAAAAAAGTAAAATTAAGTGAGGACGGAAAATATAACAATTACAGTAAGACTGTAATGAGATAGTATATTTTATTACGTCATAATGATAGGTTATGTAATTTGTTATCAAACGGTTTTAAATGAAGTTGCTCTATAATAAAGTATAATAATAAAGCAAAATTAAGAAAATTTTGTCGCAGTGTTTTAATTAATTTAAAATTAATTATCTATTTTAATAAAGTTAAATTCTTCATGAAATTAAATTTCTATTAAATTTTATATTAAGATAATGTGACAGCATAGCAACATAACGTTTAAGTGAAATTAATTTTATATTTTCAATTTTATGAATTAATAATATTATTATAATTTGTCAGTTATTATAGACGTAAACAAGAAACAATAGCCAAGCATCGACTAGCTTATGACTCGCTTACTCTGTATTTTGATGAGCAAGCAATTTGCTTGTATATATACATTAGAATTACGGCAGTAGCATTAAGCCACTGGATTAGTGCTACTGTACTAATAAATAATGTCAGTATATCAAAATTAACTCAATAAATATTAATCATTAACTATCACTATTATTTAGTTATTATTTATTAAAAACTTTCATTAATCTTTTTATGTAAAAATACATGAAAAAATATTTTCTTATACGAAGTAAAATCAAAAGAAAGTAATTATACGAATAATTTGTTAATTTACTTAATTTAACTTATGATTTAATACCCATATGAACATGATAAAATAGCATATTTAAAAAGTTTACCAGCTAATAATTCATTTTAAAAGCAATTTTCCGAACATCCAACCAAAAAAAAAGAAGAAAAAAAATAACGAAATTTCATCAGTGTCACACCACACATCACACCAATTACAACACACAAGCCAATCCCTATCGCATTATTGTCGACTCGTCTTTTTGGCTAAAGTCCACCCCACGTAGTTCGGAGAGTATTATATCTACCATATATAGAGAGGAAAGCGAGCATCGTCGCACTTTGCGGCCAAGCCGCGGATCGTCGATTAACTTTAACTCGGTCGCGATGATGGTGGTAGTGGTCGTCATCGTCGTCGTCGTTGGCGTAAAAGAGGAAAGGGAGAAGGTAGGTGTATAGGGTCCCCCATACTGTTATTACAGCAATTAGCGGCCCTGCTCACCCTTTCCCTTTCCCGCCTCACATGATATACGCCGCTAATTATCCCAGAGCCACGGGAGATCGATCTCTCACGTTGGACTAGTATGGGGCTAGTGTCTGTATATACATATACGCTGACACGTTATGTGCGCGCCGGGAGATAGGCGTGGGCTGTATGTGCTACTCGCGTTATCGCTACGAGACCTGTCTCATATATGGACATCACCGCCCCTCTTTAATATCTGCTGCTGCTACTGCTGAACGTTTGATATTCTAAATTTGAAAGCGTATGTACGTGGGATGATCGATTTCGAAAAAGATTTTTATTTTTTAATGGTGATTGGTTATTTTTGTTATTTTCTTTTTTTTTTATTAACTTGTTTTAAAGTTGTAATGATTAAATAGGTTTTTTAGAATAATAATAATAGATTTGTGAATATAGTTTAACAGGATTACGGATAATACAGATAGTTAATCAAGCGATTTAAGTAGTAACAGACGTGACGAGTAAGACGCATTGAATATCAGCTCAAACCTTTTGTGTTACATATAATTACAGTAATTTACAGCAGCGTATCAATAGCTATTCAAATTGGAGTTATTCGATATTGAATTGACTAGAATAACTCGATTAAATCATCCGTTTATTCATCATTTATCAAATTATGGAAATTCAATTGCATTATTATCTTTTTTATTATTATTAGTATTTTTATTGTTGTTATTGTTATTATTATCATTTGGCAATACTATTCCTTAGAACGCGTTATATCAATTATGTAAAAAAACCTCCTTAGCGAGCATTGTTCCATAACAATAGAACAGTTATTTTTCTTTTTTAAAGCTCTACCCCCATAATAACGCATAATGAGTATAGTCAAGTAGAACGAGCGGTATGGAAACAAGGGGGAAGCGGAAGACACATATGTTTTAACTACTCGCGAGACGCGTGCGTGCGATGCTCTTATAAATGTATGCATAGTGCCCCATGGTATATGTCAGTGATATACACGTCGAAATATATCTCTCTCTCTCGTAAGCTCTCTACATATATAAATGTATGCGACGCGTTGTGTCTTGCTGTTACTGCTAGGTAATGGCCCCTAGCTAGCGAGTAAGCGAGTAGTGCCTGTGCCTATATATACGTAAACGAGGCAATTTGCCTAATGAAGCGACCAAGATACATATTTTTCTGGCTTCGTTTCTTCCTTGGACGCCTAAATTTATTTTTTTCTCTTATTTTTAACATTTTTTTTTTTTGGTATGTTGCCTTTGTTCCAACTTGAGCTTAAATATTGTTTGATGTTTCGAGAGCTTTTTGAGGATTTTTACGGATTACCTAAACGAAATATTCATTTTTTTTTTCGAAACTCCTCATTAGCGATTATTTAAAATTATAAAAAAAAAAAAAAATAAAATAAAAAAATGGAATTAATATGCTTGAAATATAATAGGTATATATAGATATTTCCATTGTATTCTTACGTTGAAATTCGTGGAAATTCTCCGAGGTACAGAACAAAATTTTTTTTGTCTCGTGGCTTTAAAAACGAATACAAATATGAACAAATTAAATATTAATAATAATTAAAGTTTGAGAAAAACCAGATGATTCTCACTGCAACAAAAGTAATAATAGACTATATATTTTACAAGTTGGACTTGGAAACTGGACTAGTAGCTTGCAAACCTGTTACAGCCACACAAGTTATACGGAAACGAAGATTCCTCAAACTGTGCGAAGAGATTTGCAGGTACTTGCCCGCACGAGGTCATTCGAGAGAAAGAGAAATTGAGAGAGTGAGAGAGAGAAGTGGTAAGGTATCAGATTGTGAAACTTCTTGAGTTTTGGTAATGTCCGGTTAGAGTTAGGAAATTTCCAAGTACAAATAGGAGAGTGAGTAAGGGTGAGAGAGAGGGAAGGGGGGTAAAGGGAGAAGTAAAGGATGTGCGCTTGCTTCTCCGTATATAAGCGCGAGAAGCGTATCGTCCATGGAACTATTCAAAATACCCGGGTGGTGGGGGAGGATTGAGTTTAAGACTCGCGAAGGGAGTGCCTTATACATACACCTCCTGCAGAACGATTCGCTACGCGCTCGGTTTAACGCTTTACTATATACAACTGCTAATACTCCTGCTACTACTACTACTACTACTACCACTAGCTATAAGCTTACTCTGAATTAACATTCATCCCAGAAGCGAAAGCTAATTAACAGAGATCGGAGGCCCTGTTTCCCTTTCCCTTCACCAACTTTCAGAGGCGTTCAATGAGAGACAGAGAAGCTATTGCTATTGCTATTGCTATATACCTACTGTTGGTGTTGATGCTACTGAGCTTTCACTATACTTGAATGCGCATGCATTATTTCATTAGATGATATTATGCATTGTATGCTGAAGTATTATGCGCGTTTAGATTAATTGTGTTGAAGGAAGTGTATTGGTGTATTGGATTAGCAGATTTATTATTATTATTTTTTTTTTAGTGTTGAGATAACGATTTTTGAAATTTGAATGAAATTTAATAAATCGATTTTATTGACAAGGTAATCAATTTTGATAACAAAAAAAAACATACTGCGATCAAAATTGATTAAATTATTGATTAATGAATTGAGGATTATCAATTTAGTGAATATACAAATTTAGAATGACAATTTTAAAAAAAATTTTGTTTACATTTGACTAAATTGACAGTATTAAAAGCTTTGATCTGCTGTGACGTTAAATCTAAAAGTTATGATGATCATTTTGTTTTCTTTTTTTATCTATGATTGCAAGCTCGTAGTCAACTTTTTTTATAAAGTTAGAAATAAGAGGTTTTACTTTATAGTATCAAAAAAATTAGTTTTTGTAATGAAATAAAAGAAATTAAGCTTTATTATAACTATAATACCCAAGTTACAGTAAATATTAAAATAAAAATCAAAAAAGTTATAATTTAATTTATTTTTCTTTCGATTTTTTATTGAATCCATTAACTTTTTACAATAATACACATTAACCAATAATTTACAAATGAAAAAAGGCTGATAATCAAAATTCATAAGAAAAGTAAATGTAACATTTTTTTTTTTATTTTTATCTACAAACAAAAAAAAAAAGAAAAAAAATCATAAAAGAAGCTCAAACAGTCAAGCACTAGTCAAAACGGATCAGCGTAAAAGCTACGCGCGATACATCTAGCCATAGTACCAAAATCCATTAACTATACCCTAGCCAGTCTCACAAAAAAAAGAAGAAAATAAAAAAAAAGCAGAGAGAGAGAGAGAGAAAAAAACGTAGCCACTCGGTAGGACAAAGACTGGACTCGGGAACGGAGGTCACACAAAAAGCCGCACAGGGCATTGCTCACGTAGAGTGTCCAATCGCTGCCTGCAAGAGAGAGAGAGAGAGAGAGAGAGAGAGAGAGAGAGAGAGAGAGAGAAAGATAGAGAGAGAGAGAGAAATGCTAACGATCGCAATCAGCTCGGACTGTATGATTTATACCACTCGGTGTACGAGAGAGAGAGAATACGATCGAAACTCTGGAGCCAAGCCCTTGATAGCTGCATACCGTAACCGCTGCATCAGAATTTAGAGATGCTCTGTGTGCAGTGCGTGCGTGGGATGAGTCTTCCGGCTTATCATTTCAAACACTTTGCTTCTAAAATCTTGCCAAGAGGTTTTGTTCTCTTCTTAATGTCTTATGGTAATGAGGCTATATGTTTTTCTTTGCTAATTATATAAAATAGGTAGCTTCTACCAAGACGTAAAGCTATAATATGGATCTAATAAACACGACTCATCATCAAGCTTGTTATTGGTATTCTATACATTGATGATTCATATAAAAAAGACGCAATACACATATTATATACTTAGCTTGCAGAGCAGCTTAATTGCGCTGTCACTTTAGTATCACACAAAATCGAATTTATCGAAAAAAAAATACTCGTAATAGAGAAGAAGAAATATCTCTCTCTCTCTCTCTCTCTCTCTCTCTCTTTCTCAATCACGCACAGATTTTAATGACATTATAAGATGTTCTTTGTTTATAATCCGATATGTAAATTCAAGTTGTACTCAATGAGAGAGGCATTAAGCTTACAAATTACAGTTTATAAACGTGTGTGTTTGTGTGCGCGTGTGTGTGCGAGCGAGAGTCTGGATAGAGATGGAAACATTCAGACGCGATGCGCTTATAAGTACGAGCATTACAACAATTTCTATTTGTATGCGTGTATATAATATATAAACAGTGCAATTTCCAATGTCTACGAGATAACGGAAATGGCGCGAATAATAGAACGCCTATAGTAGTAATAGTAGTTATAAGTACTCATACATATTTGTATATTATATAATATTGGCAATTATGATTGCATCCATTAGTAAGATTTATTTGACTGTTCGAGACACTGACTTTTATGTTTATTCGTGAGAACATTTGCGCGATGTATATTTATACATGCTTTGAAAAATTATTATGTCTGACTAGAGCCTAGTATTAACTACTTGTGATGATTTAAAATTATGTTATGAGAAGTAATAGAGATTCTTCACTGGTTTTTATTGGTATATATGCTTTTATATATTTTGTTCTTTATTTTGTTTTTGTCTGCAGCAGCAGAAGCTTTTAGATGACGAATCTGGAGTTTGATGAATTGATTTTGTCGAGAGATTAATGACAGATTAATTTTTATGTGCAGTTGATGACGAGTTTGAGTTATTGTTCAGTGTAAAATACTACTTAAATGTTTATCTTTTTCTTTATTTTTTTTATGTTCAGTGTAAAATACTACTTTAATGTTTATCTTTTTCTTTATTTTTTTGTGGAATGTTGTAGATTTCCCTGTGATTTTGATCGGATATAATATAATGTTGTTTAGGTATATTATAAGGAAACACTATTATCTTTGACTGTTGTTTATTATGCACGTTTGCATCGTAGTCGAGAATACATGTATGCATAAAACTGATAAAAAATATTTAAATAAGTTACTTATGGTTATACTTGTTTAAAAATTACAAAAACGCAATAATAGCAATAAAGCTAAGAGCTTTATTCAAAATTCTTACGTATTATAAAATAATAAATTTAATGAACCAATTATTATACAATTTCAAATTATATCATAATAAAAAATAATAAACGATATTAAAAATCAAAATCAGCTCATATGAAACGCACGCATCTCGAATCTATAAGACATAACGACGAGCGATATCCAGACACACCTTGGAGGCATCTTCAAACGATGTAAGCCACACAGCGGTTTACATCGCATATAATATAAAGACGCAAAACGTCGCGCAGCGTCAGGAGGAGGCACATATAATCCGAGAAGCGATCAAGCGTAGAACCGCTCGTATAAACCAACGCTGCTGCTACTACTACTACCTACCATCATTGGTTTGAGTCTAAAGAGAACCAAGTGGCCTCTGCGTATGTATGTATGTACGCATAATAAAAGAAGACGCGTGGCGTAAAGTGACGTTCCCGCCGTCTTCCGAGCCAAACGGTTATCGTCGTACCTTTCGGCTTATCGTCGTCCTTGAGGTCTCTCAGCTCAAGCGTTGTTCCATATAGCCCGATATAGCTACTGCTGGCTACGAGCCCGTGGCTGTGTGAACGTTAGATAGTTTGGGGAGGAAAAAATTCAAGTGATGCTTATGGTCTATGGGCCGTGATATGCGTCGACGCTTCGATGCTGCGTGAGATTACCCGCGTTGGGATTGGAAATTTTTGCGTGGATAATTTTTTACGTTTACGCGATGCTATGGCTCTCTTTCACGGTTTTTGAACTTGCATTTTTTTTTATTTTTTTTTTTTTTTATTGAATAAAGGAAAAATCTTTTGATTGATTTTTTTTTTTTTTTTTTCAACAATAAGCTTTTTATTTGATAAATTAGAATTGTGAATTTTTCAATTGATTCTTTTTATACGTTACTTCGTAAAACAAGGATATAAAAATACGAAAGAATAAATGTACGTGGGTTTATGTAAAATTTAAAATATGAAAGGTTTAAAATAAAATAAAAAAGAGCTTTTTACAAAAAATACACAGATGCTCTATATATTTTTTTTCTCGAAATCTTGTTTAAATAAACAACGTTACGTTTTAAATAAATACATCAAACCGACGTTTTAACCAAAAAAAAAAAAAAAATCATAAATACTCACGTAAATAACAACCACCAGACTAAGCTTACACGAAAAAAAAAGAAAAAAAAAATCGAAAAAAATTTAAATATTCTCTCGGTATCAACTCAGGGAGTATATAGAACGTATACAAGAGTGACGGGGACGCTCGACAAACATCCGATATCGCATCTCTTGCGTCGTCGCGATAAACATCCGTATATACCGGCAACTGTAAAAGCTCGACCTGCAGTACATATACATCCGTACATACATAAATACATACATACATACATACATACATACATACATACATACATACATACACACAGATCCGATAAAACCGCGAGCTTTTTATTCTCCGATATAAACGCGTCAGCCGACACACTATTCAAGCAACGTGTGTCCTCGACCGATCATACTGTTCAGCTCCTGATTCAGCGAGCTTTAAAAATCGAGCAGGGCATTTTTTTTTTTAGCCTCGTCCTCGTCGTCGTAAAATACACGTATGCTCTTCGTGAGCCTTTACTCGAGAGCCGTACGTATGTAATAGAGTCCACCGAGAGCACAAAAAGAAAAAAAGAAGAAGGAGAGGAAGAGAGAGAGAGAGAGAGAGAATAGGGAAAAAAGAATTTTTTGCTGGATAAAATGGAGCGTCCGAGTACGGGAGCTGAATATAATATCGGCTGGGCCGGACGGTGTAATTATCGACAATTTAGGAGCGTATAGTTCAGCGCTGGATGTTAAAGATCCGATAATACCGATGATATTCATGCAGAGATAAGTGCAAGCTCGGGGATATAGCTATATGATCATTATCATTTATCTATACTTTCATGATGAAGCTTTGCATGAGCTTTTTTAAATGTTATTTTTTTTGTTTTTTTTTTTAAATTTTCAATCGATTTTTTTCAAGTCATGTTCGTAAAAATTGTATTATTTAAATATAGAAATTAAATAATTTCATCTATTTATTAAAAATAGTAAACTATAAAATATCAAATAATCGAAAATATATTTTCATGAAAATACACCGTTAGCTCAATAAAAACACTTCAATAAAATCCAATCAGACCAGCAATTACACTTACATCTAAAAACAGAATACCGTTTCTCTACAAAGTAAATAAAAACACGTACATTTGCTACATTTTCTACAAAACACCTTTTAAAAAAAAAAAAAAAAAAAAATTAAACATCTCAACAAGCATCACAACTTCTCTTTTTACATATGAATGAGCATCCAGCATTGAAATAAAAACCGCGGTGTTTTTCTTATTCTATCAAGTCCGACGGCGGCGAACACAGCATAATCATAAGGAAGAAAAAAAAATTTCGCACAGAAGAAATCTTAGCGAAGGAGTTGGCGTACGCGAGAGAAGTGTCGCAGAAAGAAAAAAAAACTAAACAGTTTCGTATTTGAAAAACAACGCGTTGGATCCTTAACGACTATCCATCTTGCTCTTAGCTCCGTAGCTTGGAGGGAAAAAAAGAAAGAGAAAAAGAATCTAAGAAAGTCTTCGGTACAGTATATAGACGATACAGTATATATAGATCGAGTGTCTTAGCGACTGATTGCCGGCGTTGAGTTTCGATTGTCTTAATTGCCGGAGTAGAGCCAAAGAGTACTAATAGTAGTATAATAGTAGTAGTAGTAGTAGTAAGAGAAGAAAAATAAAAACCGGCTGTACGTATCGATAACAACTAGCGTGAACATAATTTGTTTAACTCATTCGACTCTTATAGTAGATTTACCGACGAGTACAACTACTATACTTCTTCTTCTTCGTAATACTTGGACAAATAATTGCTCTTATTTAATCATCTAATTGATGTAGTAGTTTATTTGCTATATTTTATGTGTTTGTGTGTGTGTATATATAATATACGAGCTTGAGCTTTCGATACGTAGGTATATAACACAATTAGACAGATTAATAAAGTGTCGCTAACCAATATATATATATATATATATATATAAATTTTTTTCTTAACGCTTAAATAAACACTGAAATATATATCTCGATTAACTTAGATTCCTATATCGAACAATTTTTTTTTTTCATTTTTTATTCACCTATACTTTATCCTCTTATAACCACATAACGAACGTGTTTTTTTTTTCAACCAAGCAATTTTCTACAGTATTCGTAAAGAAACATTTATCAAAATAGAAACACATTCGATTTTAGTAAGAGCCAGCTATATAAAATTTATTTTTTCCCCGTACCTTTCATATGCACCAAAAGAACGATGAACCTGTTAAGGTCTATGTAGATATGTATGTATGTATGTAGATGTAGATGTAGATATTCTCGAAAGCAAATCATAAACAATAATAAAGAGTCCAATTACAAAGAGCATGCAAGCAGCTACGTTTATATTCAGATATATATCGAAGGAATGAGAGAGAAAGAAAGCCCATGCTCGTTTATACTTCGAGGGTGTATAAGGATATTGCAGCGGAAACTACAGGTCGTAAGTCGAGTTAGGAATGCTTTCCTCTACCACCACCACGACTACCACTATTACTACTACTACTAGCAATAGGCTGCAAAAAGGAAGCGCGAGTTAAGTTGGGTAATAGGAAACGTAAGAGGAAGAGGTAAAGAGGCCAGAAAATCACGCTCTGATTTTCACTCGGAAATCGCGTGGCATTTCAACTGTGTGCCACTAGGTCTCTCACACACACACACACACACACACACACGCGTGCACGTATCCAAATAGAAGAGATGCGGCTGCTGCTTGTGCTAAACGTGTGCATAAGTAGGAAAGGTAAAGGGGTGGCAATTACATTCTCTCTCTCACGCCACCTATCCCCCCCCCTCCTTCCCTCTAGCTGTGCTACCGCATAACGAAGGCTATTTACGTTGCGGCAAGGTAAGCGTGCCACTGCTGCTGCTGCTGTTATAAGAGAGGAGAGGAGAGCTGAGGGTAAGGTAAGGATCTTACCTTAATTAGTTGGTATTAGCGGCACCATAGTGTGACGTCGAGTAGAGATAAGTGGATGGGAGCAGGGAGGAAAGGGGTGTGTCAGAGAGAAGTGAAATGAAGGAATGAGGGGATGAGAGAGGTTTGAAGAGGCTTTTCGCTGCGTTGATTCGCGATCGGTGCCTGCATTTGTCAAATTTCCCAAGCGAGGTCGTGAGCGCGCGAGCGCGGCTGCTGTGTTACTGCTATGGAGTTCCCAAGGTACATAATATGCGTATATATGTATATGATTCTTCGATGCGTAATTGGTGGCTCCGTTTGTTATTTCTTTTTTTTTTTCTTTTTTGCTTGCCTTGTCATTGTCGCGTTGTCCTCGTTTCGAGGTGAGATGATAAAAAAAAAAAATAATAATAATAAAAAAGAAAAAAAAATGATCGGGGATTCGGAATTATTAAAGCAGTTCGCCTTGGCGTGGTATGGAATTGGAGATGTGTAATATATGTGCGAGAGATGTGATTTTTAATCTGAAAACGTAACGAGCAAATTTTATTTGTTTGATCTGTTGAGATATTGAAGATTATCTGCATTAATTTTTCTTTTCAAACTATTTTTTTTTTAATTTGTTGAGAACTTGTGGTTTTGTGTGCGTAATTATCAAATGTAATATTATCTCTGATTCTAAGAAGAATCGATATTGTTTCTTTTTTGACGACACGTCAATTAAATTTAATTTTTTTAAATTATCGCAATTTTTTTTTAACGTGATAACCTGATTTCAATTAAATTTTAATAAATCAACGAATATAACATCATTTTTAAACAATTCAATAATAATAATAATTTTAATATTTTTTTTTATTTATTTATTAGTTTTCAGCCTAAACAGGCCCAGAAAACGGACTTGGTTACATCAGTTCAAATTTCCAATACATTACATTTTAACATACATTTTTAACTTAGAAACTAACTTAAATCTAAATCTATTTTTTCTGTTAGCTTAACCTAGTAACAATTTCCAATACTCTATACCGAACTTTTTTTATTTTTATTTTTTTTTTTTTACAAATTATCGCTTCCACATGGGTTTTGTTTTTCTTTTTTTATCTTATACTCGATTTTTTTTTAAAATCCCGTACATTCCTTTTAAACTCTTATCTTTTAATAACCTTATTATATTTTTATCATTTAGCCTAGCTACATAAATAATAATTTTAATAATTATTTATCAAACAAATAACTATAATATTACATCAAATTAATATTAACCAACCAGAAACACCACAAATATACCACAATTATATTTAGAACGCAGTAACGGAATAATTACGCGTGAATGTCACAAACAGTGTCGTGATACATATATATATATATACACATTTCAAGAAAATCTTGAATTTTGCTGGATTAATTTAGCGGCTTTACACACTTGCGCTTTAATCTGCTTAAAGCTTGAGTTTGCAATTTTAGTTATACGTGACACTCGTTTACCTCAAATCTTTTTCTTTCCGATTGCAGGTGTGCAATTTTCCTCGTTTTCTCTTACTCTGTCAAGCTATTACTACTAAACCTATACTAAACCAAAACTTTGCTAATGTTAATGCTACATTTATTGAAATTTTTAATTTTTTAAATTTTACATTTTTATTTAAATTATAATTCAAAAAATGACGAAATTTTCTGATAAATTAAATAAATTATAAATTTTTAATTTAATTATCATGACAAGCCAAATAATCCAAATGTATACTTACATTGGAGAAAATTTATCGAAATCAAACAATGCAAGTATTGTAGACATTAGAACGCATTAGTAAATTTCCCAAAAGCAAAGCCACAATCCGAACAAATTTACCCAGACAATAAAATTTCAAAATACATACAATACCACACATATATAGGTACATATCAATTGACCAAATGATAACAGATCGATCGAAAATCCATATCGTTCAATTTTCGTATAAGCCCATCGTCGTCAAATCGTATACACCAAAACAGTAAACATTAAATATAGCAGTGAGACAAGTCATATAAATCACACAAGTCGTTGCTATAGCACAATCAACAGTTCTCCCTTTCCCTCTCTTTCTCTCTCTCTCTCTCTCTCTTTTTTTTTTGCACAGCAACCACGAGAAAATTAATCACCCTAGAGATGAGGTAGAGGGACCAGCATCAGCTCTGATCTTTGGTATAAATATAATATATCGATCTTTTTTATATCGCGCACTTGCCGTTGCATATAGAGGCTATAATAGTGAGGTAAAAAGGACCAAAACAAAGTTTCGTTACAATTTTGCCTGTGACGATTAGCGATATAGAGGCAAGTCGATAAAGCCCACCAGCCGCTGGGTGAACAAATGGTCTGTTCAACCAACACACCCTACCCTACCCTACCCTCTCTTTCTTTCTCTCTTGCTTGATGGTGATAGGCCCGACCAAACCTTTGAGCTTTATATATGCATGTATATATATGTATGTGTGTGTAATGATTGATCGGCCTAATTAATCACCGAGCGATCATAATTTATATATACGCGCTAACGCTGTCCTGTCCGTGCTTTTCTAACCCCTCTCTCTCTCTCTCTCTCTCTCTTTCCCTTCCCCAATTCTACCTTGAGTTTAAATTGACCACCCACCACACCCATGAGATTTTTATCATCTATATATAGCAAAATGCTTTGCTACCACCAAGAGTCTATTTCTTTTTTGTTTTTTTTATCTTTGATACAAGTCCGGTCTATCTGATTTGCTTCAGTGAACTTGTGTATACTTTATTATATGTATATGGATTGATTGTGATGTTTGATTGAGATAATAATGTCCCTGCTGATGCAAGTTCTTATAATATAGCGTTAGGCTATTTGAACGATTTTTAAGACCATTCATTTATATTAAAAAAAAATATTTTTAAAACTGCATTTTCATGTATGTATA
>JAPYZE010003889.1:0-21700 GCA_030522805.1 Leptomastidea abnormis | reverse complement strand
TCGTGATCGGCTTCGCCAACGACTTGTGTGCGGTGATCACTACTCGTGCGAAAAAGACGTATTTTACGCCCTTGTTACGAAAATATCTATTTTATAACGTTTTTAAAACAAAAAAAGAAAGAAAAAAAAGAACATGATATAATATTGTTGGTATGGATAATTTTATGTCAAAATAAAATTTAAAGTGTCAATGTACTTCTTTTTTTCAACAAAATCTACACATAAAATAAACAGCATCTTATAAACAAAAAAATCAAGTGCATTATGTTATCTATACTAAGAAAACAAAAAATCGCTATTCATGCTAGCATAATATCAGTCTATCTCGTATATATGTATATATATATTGTGTGACTCCTTGTCAATGCCAGATTTCCAAGCTCGTCACACGCAACACGCGGTTAAAGGAATATCACCAACATAGAGAATTGACTGAGTGCCATTGACACACGTTTCTATATATATACATATATAACCTCAAGTACCAACGTCGTTTTCATTCTATATATCATTCAGCATAACTATAGGACTTCTTTTTTTTTTTTTTTTTTAAAACCACATATTCTACATACATACATACATTCATTGTGGGCTCGATGCCAATAAACATAGACCAAATTACAGACATTTTTCATACGTAAACTCAAAGAGAGAGAGAGAGAGAGAGAGAGAGATGAGAACAGTCTTTTTTTTCCAATTCTCTGTAATAACTCGCTCGTAAAATACGTTGAATTTAATGGCCAATCGAGTAAAGCGTTTATTCTACTAGCAATAAACCATTTCAAACTTGATCGTTATCAACAAGTTGCATTTCGATTATACATATCAAATATCTCATTCCTCCTTGGCTCAACAATCATTTTCAAATATATCACCGTTTATACTTTTTTTTTTTTTTTTTTTGAAAAATTATAGCGATACTCTACTTAACTTTATTATTATCCGCATTTGTAATAAATACACACTCTTATTCTTGTATAAAATAGATGAGACTCAACTTTTTCTATCTCTCTTTTCTTGGTGAAGCTTAATACTACGGGTCTTGTGGTCAGCTGCCGAGTACAGCTGTTCTATATATAGATAGGTATATACCTACATGTTCTAGCCGCGATGTGTGCACGTAACGGAAATAATACGTCACGAAAGAGGTAAGGATGGGGGAAAACGACTTCGCGTTGCGGTATACATTATATACACTCGTATATACTTACGTCCATATGTGCCTTGCTTTAATGTATATACACATACACATACACTCGAGAAATTCGCATTGTTTTAACCGAGGGCTTAAAAGATTACTATGTCGTCTGCGGGTTTGCTGGACTCTCTCTCTCTCTCTCTCTCTCTCTCTTTATCTCTCTTTCTCTGAAAAGTTTTCGGACATACGCATGGGTAGGCAATGACTATTATGTTTACTCTGTGTGTGTGTGTATGTATGTGTGTGTTATAAATAAGCAAGAAAATTTTGTAGTTTATTTTGATTGGAAAGTTTTATTTTTCAACTATGAACTTTTTTTCATTTATTGTACAACTTCGAATAATTATGATTGTTCATAAAAATAAATGGTAAAAACGTTTTTAACATAAACTTAAGTATTTCTTTTCTATATAATTAATCATAATAATTATTCACTTAAACTACACATCTACGCATTAGCCTTGTTTTTTATAGTAATTAATTCTCCAATAAAAAGAAAAAAAAATTGAATCTTTTGAATTATAAAAAAGAGTTTAATCCAAGAGTAAAACTTTTATCCAAAAGTATGTAAGTGTCTCTTCGTAAAAAGTCGTCCAGTCACCCAAAAAAAAGAAAAAAAAGAACTAGGGGTATTAATTCTGTAAGAAAGTAAGAGAGAGAAAGTAAGAGAGAGAGAGAGAGAGAGACTGAGACCACGATAAAAAGAAACAAGATATACGAGTTTCTCTCATCCCTCCTATAACGCTATATATACGTCCTTTAACAAGCCATGAACCTTCTACAGATGTATAAATAAAACGTCCTTTCCAACGCTCGTGACCGATAGGATAGCCATATACGCACACACACACACACACACACACACACTAGCTCAGGACCTATATCTTCTTCTTCTTCTTCAGTTGAGATCGAATATATATACGCAAGGGCAATTCATTGGCTGCATATATGAGATTGTAAGCGTGCGTGCCTACGTGGGGAGGTTCGACGCACGCATGTGTAAGAATATATTGTATATAGGCCTGAAAGACAAGGTTACCGACAGCACGTGTTTTTTTTTCTTTTTTTTTTTATTGTCAGTAAATGCCTGGTATAGCTGTGATAAAGGCCTTCATATAGCTTCATGTGCGATTCTCATTTTCATTTATGAAGCAGACACGAATCAGAACTGAATTTTTTATGAGCAAGAGAGAAAGAGAGAAAAAAAAGTGTTGTGCTGCTTATATACGTTTTTTATTAAATGCAACTAGTTTGCTATTTTTATTTGTAATTCAGAAATGTATCGTATGATTAATGTGATTATTTATTTAGAAGATTCTTGTTTTTGAGCTTGGTATTTTGGTCATTAATTCTATTCAGTTAATATTTTTATGATTCAAAGTAAAAAGATATAAATTGAACTCAATAATCATACTGAATAATTAAAAAAAAAAAATTAATTAATTTTAGATTGTTGTTTATAATAAAATATTACCAGATATTGATTATTAATTGATTCAATAATGACTACAATTTAAATGGTATATTTTTTTTCTTTTTTTTCAATTCTTCAATAACCTTAAAAGAAAAATTTGTATTTTATTAGTAAACAAACAGAACAAACAAGAATCATAAAGAAAAAGTTTTAAAATGTTAGAATTTCATTTCAGTATTTCACAGATATCGTTTCCTTTCACCCACAACCCTTTTTCCAATATACCATATCGAATAGAATAATAAGCAGTAACACCTCGTACCTGATCAACTGCCGGCCACTTCTGTCACCAACATACATACATACACAAACCCAAAAGCTCGCGCTTTAAAAAAAAATAAAAGAGAGAGAGAGAGAGTGGAAAAAGGGTATTCGATTTTTATTGCGGCACTGTCGATATTATCGGAAATCAACAAGTCTCTTGCGCAGCATAAAGCCATATACGAAAGAGAGGGTAGACAGAGAGGGAGAGAGAAAAAGAGAGAGGGTCATCCGTGAAAATTCAATAAAGCGTCAGGAGAGACACCCCACGTGCCTGACACTGAAAGCTAACCCAGGACACCAAGGATGCAACTCATGTACGCCCTGCTTTTCCGCTATCGCTTATTTTCTCAAGAACTTTACCCCACACACTCTCTCTCTCTCTTTCTCTCTCTCTCTCTCTTACTCTCTTACTCTCTCTAGTCATCTCAGTTTACCAAACCATCCCCTTACTTTCCTATCTCTTACATCTTATCTTATACCAAAAGAGGATGTCTCGCGAGAGCTTAAGGATGTGTATGAGCAGCTGTCTGTTACAGAATTCAAGTATGTGTGTGGGTGTGTGTGTGTGTGTGTGTGTGCTGTTGCTTTCGAGTTTTTGAAGAAAATTTTGTATTTTGTGGTGATGTCAAGATAGAGTGTTGAGTTAAAGTGGATGATATTTAGGAGTCAGCGTATTTTTTTTTTTTGGATATTGGAAACTTTTTTAAAATTGAGAATTTTATTTTTATTTGGGTAATTTTAGGTGTGGGTTTTGAAAATTAGGTATATATTGTTTTTTTAGGAATTTTTTTTAAATTAAGTGTGTAGTTACGTCTTTGTGTTGTTACATTGTTATTTAAATGGAAAATTTGGAAATTACAGAGATATTGAGTTTAATTGTTTTGGAAACTTAAATTACAATTTCAAGTTCTTTACAGAAATAGACAGAAAGTTGAGAAATTGGCTGTTAACTTTTCAATGTTTGATTAAATATGATATTTGATATAATTGAATTTATTTTAAATAACAGTAAAAAAAAGATTGACATAATCTTGTATTAAATTTCTGAAATACTCGTTACATTTCAAATTAAACATCAAAATTTACAAAATCTTCAAAACAAAACTAATCTCAACTACAATAACAACTCTTCATCAATTTCTCGCTTACACAATCAAAATCTTCTGTAAAATACACACTGCACCCTATGCTAGATATACGATGTGTTATATGTTACATAAGCACAAGTAGATCCTCAAGCTCTGGTGACCGAAGAAGCCGAGTGGGAAACATATCTTCCTTGCGAACAAGAGCCTTACGTTATATATCCTACTTCACAGACGATGTACGAAGCTAAGAGTGTGACATAATCTTAAACTGCAGGGTAAACTGACGCTACGAAAATTAGAAATTGTTGATTAAACGTAAATATTGTGTTTATTATTTTATATATGTGGTTGGAAAATAAAGGAAAGAGGAGATTTTAAATGCGCTTACAGATTATTTTTTGAGTTATTTTGTTAAAGGGTAAATAACTGACAGGTTTTTCTAAAGAAATTATGGTTTGTAAAACCAAACAAAGATTTTGAATACAATTTTCAAGTGAAATATGTCAGTTTATAATACGTATACGTAAAACTAAAATATTTTTGTGTAAAATAGAGAAAGAATATCTTGTGACAGTCAGTGAATGAAAGGTATAAAATAACAAAATAAGTCAAAATTTTATAGAATTGTTCAAATATGATTTATTTTATTATTTCATTTAATATTGTATTGTAGTATATTGATATGTGGTGTTTAATAGTTATTGATAAATTTGAAACAATTATTGGAGCGTAATAAAATAGCTATTACAATAAATATAAATTTTCAAATGTTTGTTCTTTTGATCAATATTTATTATGTTGTATTTGGATAAAATAATAATTTGTATTGTTGATTGTTATTTGAATAATAATTTTTTATACAAGTTATTCGTAAATTCATGAGAATAACATGGTATTATGTTAAAAGAAAATATTCAATTCTGTAAACCATATATAATTTTAAGGTAATTTTGATTATATTATTTAAATTTTCAATGGCTAATTATACACATAGAAATTGGAACCAGCTGTTTTTAAAAAAATATCTTTACAATCTGTGTACAAACTTAATATTTTAATATATTTTAAATTTATAAAACATATTCAGCATATTATTCATTATTTTTAATTAACAAATTTTCTTGTATATTATTTTACATATAACACAAAGAACACACAAAATTTATAAAACTAAAATTTTCGCATCAATTTAAAAAAAAAAAAAACAAATATTATACAATACAAATCTGATATAAAAATTAAATTAACCTTTCAAATCTTTTCACTATTATCACAACTGCCACATTTGTCATATTTACTTTTAAAATATAAGCTATACAATAACTCACTTCATCTCAGCATCTACGACGTCATTCATACAGATAAAAGAAATATCCCAATCTTCAATACACTCAAAAAAGAGTAAAAAAAAAAATTAAATCAAAAAAATCAACACCTTCTACATACATACGCGTAGTATCGATTTTACTCTCAAAAGAAACATAATTTCCCGTCGTAAAACGATCTCCTTTTTCCCTCTTCACCTCCAACACAAAAAATACTTTTAAAAAAAAAACCCTTCTCATCTTTAGCAATCGTCAGCTATTCACCCTCTTCTCCCCCCCCCCCTCAAAAAAAATAAAAAAAATAAAAAATTTGATAAAGGCGACATTCGATTTTTACATCCCCCCAAAACTCGTTCAAAATTCTTTTCCTGCCTTTCATCGATACATACATATACACACATACACACGTACATATCTCATAGAAGTCGCGCTTGCACGTCACACAATACCGTCAGTCGCGTGGCAATATCGCGCGGTGACTCGCAAGAGAAATAAAGAGAGAGAAAGAGAGAATAGAGAGAAGCCGGGTGTGATGGTAAAATAGGGGTGGGCATATATAGATGTGAAGGAGTGAGTGAGTAAGAGAGAGTAAGTGAGAGAAAGGAGGAAGGCAGGGTCGCACGCACGAGTGGGAGGCGCCGGCGCGCGCTACCTCCCGGTAAGAGAAGTACCGCCTCGCGCGTTCTGTGTTAGAAAGTACGGATAGAGAGAGACTAGTGTGCCAGTCGTCGTTCGTTCACCGAAGAGCGAGCAGTTTCGAGTATTGTATATATTATATATACTCTTATTACTGCAGAACCAATAAGTTAAGAGGGAACTTGTTAAAGCGTATTTGAGTAAGATGCGCTTTTTTTGCGAATTTGATTGTTTATAAATATATGTAGGAAAATTGGTTATTTTTTGGTGATAACGAGTTGATCGCGCGCGTAACTCGAGAGTTATCTATGAAGTAAAAAAAAAATAAACAAAAAAAAAAAGAAAATTGAAAGACAAGCGATAAATTGATGGGACATCTCGATGAATGAAATGTCGGAGTTTGTTTTGTCGAGATTGGTTGATGTGGTGACGGGGACGTAAATGGAAGCTGAAGTAACTCTTGGACTTGAATAGTAAAAGGATAAATTGTTTTGACACGTGTGAAAAATTTTTTTTGGAATTGTCCTTTTTTTTGGATATGTGTTTAATTTTTTGAAAGAGATGGATAATTTTTTTTTTCATTTTATATTTAATTTGATATAGTGAATGTATATTTGAATATGAGTGAATATAACTGTTGATTGTTGAAAATGTTGAATTAAAAAACTTTTTTAATTATAAACTGTCAAGGATTTTGCAATTCACACTAATCAAAATTCAAAAGTACTTTAGAGTTTGGAGAACATGTGTTGTTGGAGTATGTCTAAAATGACATTCGTCGAGAGGTAGTAAATATTGAAAAAGAAAAGAGAAAGAGAGAAACAAGATAATTTTAATTTTGAAAATTATAAGTATATAAACATATAAAAGTGAAAAAAAAATTAATAATCTTTCGTATTCGATGAAAGTAGTATTTGACATAAAAATAGATTGCAATTTAGTGAAAAAAAAATGTATTCCGACACGATAAGCGAACTAAAAGCTGACGTCACTATGAATAAAATTCAAGAAATCAAAAACACTTGGGCAAAATTAAAAAAGTGATAAAACCAAAAAAAAAAGAAAGGCAATATTCAAGTGGCGTGAAAATTAGTGCATAAAGTAAAAAAAGAAAGGAAAAAAAAAGATTTTAGCAAGCCGGAGCGTACAAGCTTTTACCTAAAAGATCTAAAGAACCACGGACTAAAAAGCTAAGTAAGAAGGTGTATAATGCGGACGTGATACAATAGTCGAGCAAAGCAAAGCCAAAAAAGAAGGATAAAAGTAAAAGCAGAGTGAAAAGGAAAAAAAAGCGGTGTAAAAGGAGGAAGCAACGCTATGATCTAAATCATTTGTGCGAGTATCTTAATTTACGTCGTGGCAAGAAAGTGAAGAAGTAAAAAAAAAAAAAAAATAAAAGATAGTAAAAAAAATAAGAAAGAAAACGAGTTACCAGTATATAGCTGTAAAGCCGGTGAAGCAGCAGCAGCAATCATCCACGCGACGACGCGTAAAAAGTCAGCACTTACTCGGGTTCCGGAAATGACCTGAGCAAGGAGTGTCGCATCCATCAGACGGTCCAGCGAACCGAAAGACAAGAAGAAGAAAAAGAAGAAGAAGCTGGAGAAAAAGCGTGTCAAGGAGCCTCGTGGGAGGTCTTGCACAGAATGAGCTGAGATGACGCCCGTTGAGGCATGGACCGGCAGCTGCTGCTACTGCACTATCACCATCAGCAGATCGACTTTGCGATGAAATCGAGCCGGATCCCAAGTTACGCCGCTTAGTAAGTACGCTGCTTCTTCACTGCTGAGGATAATAGTGAAAAAGAAGCGAGCGAACGAAAAAAAGAAAGTCTCCGTTGGGAGTATTCTCGCTAGAATAAGAAAGAGAGTCAGGCAAGGAAAATAGAGAAGAAGAAGGCACGCGATAGAAGTAGCAGTAGGAAGCATCCGATATGATGGATCGATCGATGCGCGGGAGAGTGCAAAATTAGTGGGACGCTTCGATTGAGAAGGACGAGGAGAAAGAGAAAGAGAGAGAGAACGAGGAGGAAACCTGGGGAGTGAAAGAGAGAGTAAGAGTGACTCTCTCTCCCTCTCTCTCTCTTTCTCCCTCGAGCACCAACGTCAACGCCTCAGTGCTTTGATCCTCTCAACATCTAAAGCGTGTGAGTATAATGCCATTTTTCCATCGCGCCGCGTTTCAATTAACCCTCCACGTATTATCGCGTCTCTTTTGTCAAAGCGCATATCATCCTCTGCTGCCTTTCTTCTCCTTCTCCTCCTTCTCTTCTTTTTTCTACAATATAGCTGCATTTTACACTTTACTTGTCTCTTTATTATTTTATTTTTATTTTTTTTTTACTTTTTTATTCATGTGTGCTTTTATTTTTTTTCCTTATGTAGTGTTGTTACTTAGAAAAATAAAGAAAATTTTTTGTTTTAAATTAGATGTTCTGAGGTGAATTTTTTATTGAAAGAAAAAAAGGAAATTTTTTTTAAAAGGTTATTCGTTAAATTGATAGGTTGAATTGGAATTTGGATTTACGCGCTTATGGATTTTAATTGACCAGTTGATCTCAATTAAAAAATTTTTTTATCCTGATTTTTTTTTATTAGAAAAAAATGAGTTGTATTAACAAGCCCTTTCAATCAATTTACGAGTAAAATGTTAAAGCTCAAACAGAAAATAAACGAATAAATTATTTATATGCTCAATATGCAAAATCACTTATTTTTGAGATTTTTAAAAATTTTTTATAATAATGGTAATAAAGTTTTTTGATTGAACAATATTTTGTAAGAATTAAACAACTTTTGTTAATAAGCTTATTAAAAAAATTAAAATATTAAATATAAAGGATTACAAAGAACTTGTTGTTATACATAAAAGGCATAAATTATAAATATATTAATTTACTAATTATCAATTATTATATTCAACATAAAATTAAGGCAAATTATAATAAAATGTAACGCCATAAATTATTAATAAATTCGTAAATTCATACGGTATAATATACGATGAAAATAGAAAGTACAACGCATTATATCATGACTACGTCACACGTGCACTTACAAACTGAAATTTTAATGTTAAAATTAAATTGACATTTATATCGAGTTCCTAGACTATATACATGTATTGTATATTACGTATATATTTATTAATTTTTCACACATCGATGCAGTAACATAGAGAATACTTAATTAATATATTAATTTATTTAATAATTTCAAGT
Organism: Leptomastidea abnormis; assembly: GCA_030522805.1. NCBI lineage: Eukaryota > Metazoa > Arthropoda > Insecta > Hymenoptera > Encyrtidae > Leptomastidea > Leptomastidea abnormis. The sequence continues at coordinate 12,495 of JAPYZE010003889.1, read as the reverse complement.
ACTATTGCTATTTGTTCGTTAAATATGATAATCATATATTATAATTCTTTTTGTATTTGAGACCTAATTATTCTATTTGACTGAAACTAATAGAAAAATTTAATAAACATACTGAGCAATAATTTTTTGTTAAGCTTATTGTATTATTTTATGTTTTATAATATGACATACGTCGTGTCAATTTACGAATAATCCATATTCTACTTTAAAAATGTAATACAAAAATAAAATACAATATTTTTTTTCTTATGTCTGACCAAACGCTGATTTTTTCACTTAATACATTATTTTACCATACGTAATACACCAACACAAGATGTCTGGCCATATCGTGCTATTTCTACTTAATACTAAACACAACCATCAATCTCCTTTTTTTTATTTTTAAATGTTCAAAAAAACGAGTACATAACATTAAATTTTAATGCTTTTCCACTTGAACAAAAAAAGTAAAATAAAAATATCCTCCCGTTAAATTTTCGTCTTAACGATCTCTTTTGTTGTTGAGGCCAAAAAAGGGGGGTAATGTATATCCAGTAGGATTATTTGACTCTTTACAAATGACCTGTGTTGTACCCGTGAATCTTACAAAAGCAAGCGCACGCTATCTACATTTTTACGAGCCACTAGAAAACCTTTCCACTGCAACAGAGAGTAGAAGAAAGAAGAAGAAGAAAAAAAAAAAAAAAAAAAAAAAAAAAAAACACAAACAAAAAAAAAAAAAAAAAAAAAAAAAAAAAAAAAAAAAAAAAAAAAAAAAAAAAAAAAAAAAAAAAATCTAGATAAGAAAAAAAAGAAAAGAAGGAATAGCCTAGAGCAAACTCAATTTTCCGTAGAGGCCTTAGGGCTCCTTCAAGCTAGGAGAAAAGTTATGCGGGTTGAGGGGAAAGAGAAGGAGGAGGAGCTGCCGTCTTGTCCGCGACACACTTTCACGGCCGAAGTTTGTGGCGGACGAAAGCTGAGCACGCGCTCTCTTACTCTTACTCACTCACTCACTCACTCACTCACTCACTCACTCAGCTGGCCACGAATTCGACCAAAGGGAAAGCTAGTCTTCAAGTCAAGGGTGCTGAAGGAGAATGTATGTGTGTGTGTATGTATGTATGTATACAATGTGAGAGAGTAAGAGAGAGAGTGTGTGCGCGCGTCCGGAGAATTCGGCATTTGAATTGCTAAGTTGACCATGTGCTGGTGCGCCTAGTAATTAAAGGGCGATCGAAACGCCGTTATATCGTGGCTTCGCGAGCAATCACGCCCGACGGATGGTTTGGGATGGAGAGAGAAAGAGAGAGAGAGGAAGTAGATATCTCAAACTTTACCCAACTGGAAGTTCGACTCTAACAGCAGGGAGAATGAGGACCTTTACTCTGTCACCTCGAGATTCTTTTCTTTTCTTTTTAAACTCTACAGTTTGGACGAACGAATTACGTAATTTGAAATGGCTTTGAAGCTTGGAATAAGGGGGGATGAAGGAGATCAGTGTTCAGGTGTTAAGTTTTTAGAGTTAAGTATTTTATGTAATTTAGAAAGTTGAAAAACAGAGAAAGAGAGATTTATTTTCTTATTTCGTCAGTTACTGTTTTGGAAGAGATGAAGTTTTATAGAAGTTTGCATATTGGATTCTTGTAAGATGTTTTTAAGTTTTGTACTGTGAGCCAAATTTAGATGAAAATAAAGTTGGTAGTTTAGTTTAAAGATATTTTCAAAGTAAATGTAATTAATTATTATTGTATTTATTAAGAAAACCAAAGTAAATGTTACTTACTAAATTTTCATATTTTGTTTACTAATGTCATTTTTAAATTATAAATTGGTTATTTTTTTTTCAAATTATATACATCAAAAGTTTTTATTATATAGCTTGCTATTTACAAACAAGAAACTTTTATGATTAACATTTTTCATTAAAATTTTTAATATTTCAAAAACATTTTTTTTTAATGATTTAAACTTTGTGCTTATAATATTATTATTTAACTTGATTTTGAAGGTTACTGTCAACAGAATTTAATATAAGTAATAAATAATAGTAAGCTATCTAATCTGACTATCTCACAATGATTAAATGATACCATCAACCTGAAAATATCACGTGACAGTGAGATAAAAAACAAAATTTCCTGAAATAATTTATTTCAATATCAAAACTGTTATCATTTAATAAATTTTCATCGATTCAACATATCATCCATTAATTTTACCTCACATAAATATCAACAAAATTAAATTTATTCATTTTTAAATTATAATCTGATATTATCTAAACACATATTAAAATATAAACAAAAAATAACATAAAGCATTTTTAAAAGAGAAAAGAGAACAAAACACAATTAATTCATTCTATTTATTGAAACCATAATTCAAACACTAATCCAATGCACGTTATCGTTCTCTCTTTTTCTTCCCTTCCACCTACACCTATCAGAATTTACAAGAAACTCAATTTATAATACAAATCTCTCAGCTTAAATTAAAGTCAAAACAACAAAAAAAAGTAGAATATATATATATGTATATAAGCATCGCACCACAGCCAATTTTCCGATTACATCTTCGTAGCTTGCAGAGGGGGGATGAAAAACAAAAAAAAAACTGCCGCATATCCTAGACAAATAGCTTTAGAATCCCCTTCTTCTTCTTCTCTCCCTTGTATCTTTATCGATTTCCTTTCTCCATCTACAAAGCACAACGCGTTTTTCAAACACTTATTCAATATAGCCAAGACCCTCAGTTCTCCCTTGCACATATCTACTTCAAATAATGAATAATCTCGGACAAAATAGCTAGTGGAATCCGCGACTTTCAAGCTTTCTGACCCTCATAATACTTCGTTTCTTTTCTCTTTCTCCCTTTCCCTTTTATTACATGGCTGAGCAATGGCCTGGATAGAATCTTGCATTAGAATTTGCTGCATCCCTCAAACTGTTACATTACCTAAGCCTCGCTTTATATATGTACCTTTGGATCCTTGAAATTGTACCATCGACCAGCTGGGGATACGATAGATGAGGGAAAATGGTGTAACTATCCTATACTCCTACCCGTTTTACAGCTGAACAAAGATATGCCGGCTATTCTCGACGAATTTAGCAATTGGGATATACAACCGAAATAACGTGTTTAACAGGAGCTTCGGGAAATTAGTGTGTTAAGTTCGGGTATAGCTGTTTGTAATTTCACGTAAAGAATTTGAGGAATTGAATGGGGGAAAATAGTAGGATGATGTTGTAATAGCCGGATGTTTTAATTGTATTGTTTTGAAAGAATGAAAAAGGAGAAAGTAAAATAAGAGAGATAGAAGGATAGGCTGGTATTCGGGAATGTATTGTCATTGTTTTAATTTTATGATTCAACGAGTTTACGATGGTGTTGAATCGATAAATTCGAAATTAAAAAATTACATTGACTTGGTTTATTAAAAATTTTGGTTTTAAAAAATGTTTGAATAATTTTGTTGAATTTTGATTTTTAAAATTTGTATTTTAAACTTATTGAAAAAAAAATCAATATTAATTCTGAATATTTTATTTTTATTTTGGTCATCAATCGTGATATAAAGATTAGAGGTAGACAGATATAAATAGCTATTCAAATCTTGTGAATATATCTTTTACCGCGTGTCTACGACAATCCCCTATACGAATATTGCATAAACATATATATAAATGTGCCGAACGATGCTACTTCAATTCCAAAGGATTTAAACCATTTTCGGCTGCCGTTTCAATGACGTTAAGAGCCAATATATAAATATAGAAGGAAAAAAGTCGACGCTTCTTCGCTAGAGCCACAAAAATTGCCTGAAGCGCTTCGATGCGCCACGAAAAAAGAAATAGCTGGAAAGAAAGTGCATAAGTAGAGAGCTATATAGAGAGAAAAAGATTTGAGAAAAGGAAAAATAAAAGAAATAAAAAACGGACGCTGGGCTTCTTCTCCTTATTCTATAGCTTAAAGCTTTTGAAGCTTAAATCACAGAGGATACGAAGATTTAAGGGAATGTTTACTGTGCTAAAGAATTCGGTTTATTAAATGTTTTAAAAAGTATAAGTTTTTTAAATTCTTATTAAAAACTTGTTTTTATTTTTGTTTCGATTCTTTTGTATATTAAGAATGAATAATTTTAATAATTTATTGAAAGATTCATTTTTGTGTTAAAATACCTTTCTTATGGGTTTGCGGAAAAATATTTAAAAAATACATCTTAAAATTGTGTATTTATTTAGTTTTAATTTTTTTTTTATTAAAAACAATTTTTTAATACAAAGTATTTTTAAGTATAAACTAATCTAGTTATATTATGAAATAATTGATTTTATCATTCAAAATTTGTTACTCTGGCTAATATAGATTTCTTTGTAGCTAGCTGTTATTTTATTACTCGTAATATTCATCAAAAAGCGTATAAAAGGTATCATAATATTGCAAGCTTGATTCTTTCATTTTAACACGTACTTGAATGAATAAATGACAAATTTTTTATCATCGTTGATATTCATTTTAAATTTGAATAGCTACCATTTATTGTAACGTTTTTTTAGGAAAACAAGTATTGTTCTCGAAACTGTATTATAAAGAGAAAAGATGGAATCATCAGATTTTTTATATTTTGTTAAAGTTGTGTCAAATAGTGGCTTGTCTTACTTAGCATTTAAAATATTCCCTTGCTTTTACTTTACAAGTTTGAAAAAGCTTTCATGTTGAAAGTTTGGTCTAAACACTTTCTTGCCAAGAGTTTTTATGCTCAACAAAGTTCTTCTTATTCATTTTTTTTTATGAACATGACATTTCTATTTATTACTGCAGATATACAACTACGATACATGTTTGCTATCATTTTTTTGTTTCTGAAAAAAAAAATAAAAATGAAGACAGCTGATAAAATTTTTTATTACTTGCTTTATTTTTATTTATACCATTAATCAAATTGCAATAAAAATAAGTGATAAATTACATTTTTCTTACAGAGCATCAACTAATAAATTATGATTAAAAAATGATGTAAAAAAATTATCGTTAATAAAAATAAGAATTTTGATAAATAAGAATTTCATTAAATTTATTTATTTTTTTAAACTTCAAAACATTTTTTTTTTTTGATTGATCAAAACTTGAAAATTTAAACTTTGAAACTCAAAACAATTGGTATGCGCGGAACAAACATAGAATCGTTATTTGGTTCTTTTTATGTTATGTGAATTGGACTCGAACAACAAAACAATTTCAAACTCGAAAAGAAATACTAGACTTTTATATTCAGCTTCATTGAAATGTGTTTTATTAACTTGGTGCAAACAAATATAATAGATTTTCGATACTAAAAGTTGGTTTTAATATTTTCTGACTAAATTTTAAATAGTATTTTCATCAAATTAATTTTAATATCTAATCTGCACTCAAGCTCTTATACTTGTGTCTACTTAGTTTGTAATTTTAAGAAAAGCAATCTCAAGCATTAGTCATGTCGCATAGATACTCTGAAAAAATGAACGAAAAAAAATTTTTTTATGGAATTGATAATAGTAAAATAAAGAAAAAAATGGGCAAAAATACGTATAATTAACTATTAAAATGCAAGTTATTAATACAGGTACTAGGTACTCTGAAAATCTTGAAATTTGCATACAAAAATTATTTTTACTTCTTAATTAAGGAGGTTAACTTTATAAGAAATTGTTTTTATATGTAGTTGGACTACCTTTATGTAATTTTTACGTAAAATTTTTGTACAAGTAAAAAAATTGGTAACTTAGATGAAATTTCTTGGCTCGAATATCATATAGTGAAAAATTGGTGTAAAAAATTAAACATTAAAAAGATACCTGGGATGGTAGAAGTAATATACCAATTTCTTTATTTTTACAAAGCCTTTTTTGACACTATTAAGAGCGTATTTAGGTTTTCAAGTGATCTCGCAATGACTTATTTGAAAAACTTCAGTATTCGAACTCATAACTTTAAGATTTCGAAACTATCACTTTGCTAACCAAGTCATTCCAGATCTATAATATAGTATTATAAAAAACGTAAACTTTACTTATTTTTTTAAAACATTCTTTTCATTCTCAAAATAATCAATAATTTAAAATTTTATTTATTCTAAACATATATTGAATAAAATTATTTATCAAGTTCTCTTGAAAAATCTTAACGAACTATATAATTATCTTAAAATGAATAAAGAAATAGTAATAAATAAAATTAGTAGCTGACATCTTCTTTAAACAGTTTAGCAAACAAGACATCGTCATCTCCACTTTGTTTTATTTTTCTGAAACCTTCAAGTCTTGGAGATCCTCTCAAAGCTTATTACTTCATGAGCTTAATCTTCCGTTAAATTAAGCACAACATAAAACAATCATGATCCTATACTGCATTTCTTGTGCTTCAATGATCATTAGAGACAGCAGGTCATTGAACTTGCTTATTTATTGATGTTATAATTAAGAGTTCGATATTGTTGCATACGTCGATGGTTGCGATATAATTTATGTTAGGAAAAATAACAAGCTTAAGTGAGAAAAAAATTTTCTAGCAAGCTTGCTTGTTATGACTGGCAAAATTTCTTCAAGTTGAATTTCTTATATTATTTTTTTTTCTAGTTGATCAAATTGTTCTAGATATAAATATTTCATTTCTTTAAAATATTTTTTATTATTTCTTGTGTCAGAATGAAATATAAAGATTGATAAGTTCGTAAGTACGAAACAAAGTGAATTTTAAAAAAGAAAATTGTGTTTCAATCAAACTAAGATTCTATTTTCATTTCTATTCAATCATAATCAATGTTGGTAAGTGACAAGTCCAAATATTTCGAATTTGAAAATAGAATTTTCTTCGAATAAATCAACAGAAAATATATTTATGCCTTTGAAAGTTTATTTTGAAACGTTCACAAATATAATAAAAATACTGAATATAACTTCATCAAGTATATTTAAATTTTTTTTATTCTAAAGAAAAGTGTCTTCTTAAAAAATAGAAGCTCTTTTTTTCAGACACGTTTTTTTATTAAAATAATGACACATATATGTAAAATTTAGAATTTCCTACAAAAATCAAGTATGCAAAAAAATAAGTTTTGTGTCAAATATTATGATATAAAATATTCGATTTTCTGTGTATGTAATATTTTTTAATCCTTAATATTATTCAAAAATAAAACATTAATCATCTCTTTAATCTAAAGTATTGTTTAAAAAAGTCAAAGTCTGAAACTAAAACAAGTTAACATTCTAGCACTTTAACTAAGCACAAATCACAATAATCAAACAATCTAAACTAATTAACATACTCGTATTCGCTAACAAACACCTCCTATTTTGCCCCCCAACAATAATAAAAATCATTCCTACCAATTATTATTATAATTCTCCCTCTTTCTCTCGTTACCAAATAAATAAAAATCTTCAATTTACACAATATGTAAGAGGGTCAAATTGTATGGTTATTCATTAAATTTGACATCTCTTAAACACGTAAAATGTAAAACAAGCCAAAAAGTTTTTGGAGGTCGGAGGCGTGAATCACGATATTAACGTTAGCTCGCGTATATACAAACACTAACACACAAACACACATACTACTTTACATACACAAATACACGCATGTGTATATATAGTATACAAACCGATACTCTCGCTTACATACAAGTATTACCCCAAAAGCGGAAGCAATTCATTGTTGTTTGAAAATTGGCGAGCTTGTATGTATGCTATATTGTCCTTTCTCCTCCTCTTACTACTATACCCTCTCAACAGACACGTTGGCCTAGTGTGATTAAATTGTTTTTCGCTATTTTCAAAGCTAAAAGCTTTCATTCACTTTCTGTATAGCACTGACGTTTTCGTACATTAGCTTTCTCTCGCTCTCTCTCTCTCTCTCTCTCACTCTCTCTCTGTTTCAGTCACGAGTGTTTATCATGCCACATGTGCGAGTATTAGCTATTACTACTATTACTGTAGGTATGTATGTGTGCTTGTCGATTGCACAATGTATCGATTCAATTAGCTGTTGATTATAAGTTTTCATAACGGAGATCGATTCTGTGGATGAGTTAAAAGGGAGGGAAGTTGTTAGTTATGATATTGAAACAATTTTGTGTTTGTGTGTATTGTGTGGTTAAGGACTTATTCTTTTTATTTTATCACTTTTATTTTTTATTGGAAAAATTTTATAGGGAGTGGTGGTATGTGATAAATGCTTATGAGATAAATGAGTGTATTGACTTTAAGAAAAGATATTGCTTATTATTGTGTTTTGGTATTAGCTATTTTTATGGGATGAGTTGATGTTAATGAAAATTTGTAAAAAATTAATTGTTTGAATTATTATTATTTTTTTTAATAAAAATAGAGATAAAGTTTTGTATTAATTACATATCACATACAATACGTAAAAAAAGCACGAAAAAAAAAATCTTAAGGATGAAAAAAAAAAAATCGAGCACCACATTTTATTAAAATTTAAATTCTCACAAAGAAGAAGGCTAATTGAAAAAAACTGCGAACAAAGCGCGCAAAATATGTAAAGTGCACGAAATTAAAAAGGGACATTAATTAAAGAATTTCCGGAAGAATAAGGAGTAGAAGTAGGAGAGCATGCCTCGCTACATTCACCAAGATAAATTCTCCGGAATACGCCCCAGATATAAAAAAAAAAAAAAAAAAAAAAACGAAAGAAAAAAAAATTATGTGCGAGTAGTGGCTTTAGATACAAAAGAATTCTGTCATGCTATGAAGTAATGTCACTTTGGATTGACTTGATACTTATATATTCCTCGACAAAGAATTTACAACAAAAGTCTTCCACGTATGTTTTTTCGACGTTAAAAAAAAAAGGTTAAAAAATCTTAGAATTCCCTTACAACTACACCGTTAATTTACAATTTAAAATAAAAATCACTCGCATACTCTCACATACAATCGATACATTCGTTAGATAGCTAAAATTTCACGTTTTTCTCATCTTAACACCACAAAACCAGCAAGAAAAGTTTGATACTCCGATATAGATATAAAAATTTTTTTTTTTATTCTTACTCGCGTATATATACCCATAATATTTCAGACCCCAGCCTACTCTAGTTTTCTTAGAAGCATGTACACACAGACAAACACACATACATACACATATAAGCCCATCTAGCTACGGTAAAGTTCGAGTGATAAATCGTTAGGGAAAGAGAGAAAGTTGGCTAGGATATAACTTGAAGCTGTTGCGCAGCTTGTGCTTTATGTGTATAATGGGAGTTTAGCGCTTGCAAGAAGGAAGTGAGTGAGAGAGAGAGAAAGAGTAAAGAGAGAAAGTAAAAGAGCGTTACAGTAAAGCTTCTGTTCAGCTTGCAAGCGCTAAAGGCGGATGTGTTTTATGTAAACAGCTGAGCCGCATGATGAGTTAATTTCTGTTTGCCGCTTCAACTTTCTTTCTGCTACTGATTATTTATGGGAAGGAGGTTGGGTGAGAGAAGGAAGGATGGAAGGGCTGTGATTTTTCTCGTTACCTATTTGCTCTAGAGCTTAAGCTTTTATACTTATTTGTGGAGGGGGGGGGTAAAGTGTGATTTGAAATAATTAGGTTTTATTTTCTTTCTTTTATTTATTTTTTTGCGAACTTTTGCAAAGATTTTTGATTTATTGATTTTGTTACTGATTTACTTGTTAAATACTTTTAGCAAATATTACATGTAAATATGATTTTCATCTTTTCTATAACGATAAATTATACATAATTTATAAACTTAATTTTTTGATGCTTTCAAAATTTCATGTACAAATTTACAATAATATACATTCATTCATTACAAACAATTGATTATTAAATAAATAATATCATAATCATCAAAAAAATTTCTAATTTTAATTATTGCTTTGCTATTACAATTATATTTTCATACAATCACATCATTAACCCAAACAATCAATAAGTAATCCTAAATCATCGAATTTTATCAATCACTATCACCATAATCCTAAAAAAAATAACTAATAACCAACATACAACTAATTACTAAATTTCTCACTATAATACTAATCTAATTAACCAATGTAAGTTAGTCCCTAACACACCATCCAAAATCCAATCTAATTATTCTGTCTCTCTCTCTCATCATGTTGCAGGTCAGAAATCAATATACATCCATCCAGTCTCTAAATGTCAGTAGAGTAGACGATAGCCAGGAGGTTAGACAGTTGAACAGACAGACAGAAGGCGAAATTACAGTAAGATCAGTTATCTGCATCCGATGGATAGACGCGTAAAAGGAGACTACTGCTACTGCTACTACTACTATTACTACGTCTATTACGGTGGATGAGGAGAGTAAGAGGTATACTAGCCATCTTCAAGTCCTGCAGTTTAGAGATAAGGAGCAACGCACTAGTCCATATAGTGCGAAACGAAGAAAGAAGATAGATAGAGAGAGAGAGAAGGGTTATAGAAGCTGATGGAGTCGAATAGAGAGATAAGGTCAGTAAGAGCAGGCCGAGTAGGGTTCAGTTTGCCAGGTCCGTGAGTAAAGGAGAAGAAGAAGAAGAGAAGGAGAAAGAGGGGAGAGTTGAGAGATGGAGATCGAAGAGCTTGATGCTCCGGGAAACGCGAGTGAGCTTTCCTATCTGGCTGGCCTCGGGCCGTTGGTTTATAATACCAGCGTGCCCGAGGTGCAACTTTTAGGTGATGGAGATGGTGGTGGAGGAGGAGGAGGTGATGGTTGGCTTAGTGATGAAGCAAATAACAACGCTAGTAACAATGTTATAATTGCCGAAGCACTTGAATTATCATCATCTTCCGATACAAGTGGTTACAATGGCCTAACTGATCTATTTGTATTTGATGATATTAACGATTACATAAGCAAGCTTAATCTTAGTGCTTTGGCTAATTTGACTGGTTATTATGATACGAATAGTGGTGGTATAAGTGTTGGTGGTGGTAATGGAAGTTATGTTAATGTTAATTGTACGGGAGTGTTTAACGATACGTTTGGTAATTATACAGAGTGTGTTAGTGATGTGACGGTCGTTGAAAAAACGACGGATCCGAAAAATTGGTGGGCACTTATATTGATTATTGTACCGTGTTTAACGATATTTGGTAATGTACTTGTTATTATGGCTGTGAAAAGAGAAAGGACTTTACAAACGGTTACGAATTATTTTATTGTTAGTCTTGCTGTTGCTGATTTACTTGTTGCTATGGTTGTCATGCCGTTTGCTGTTTATGTTCTGGTGAGTACCATATTTTTCAGTTTTCTTTTTAACATATTGTTTATTTGTATACTCGATGCTGTTTTTATGATATTACTGTAAGGTCAACGACTTTCACTCGGTACAATCTCATATTACGTTACAACAATATTGAAAAATATCAAAAAGTTGATAAAAATGTTTTTTTTTTAATTTAATAAGATTATAAAATTTGTTGCATTATTACAAAAGAAAAAAAAATCTCTACTTTAAAAGACTTAATAACAGTAGTAATTTTAAATTAATTTTACTTTTCAAGCCTTTTTGATACTTAGATTAAGAATATTTCAGGCTAGAGCTCACGAACTCAGAACGAAAGGTATCTGGGAATCGAACCCACGACTTGTGGATTACAATACCAATACCCTATCGGTTGAGCTATGCCAGAATGTTATTATAAATTCTATTTTATAATATCTTGAAAAACTTTCTAATAATTAAATAACGTTATTTTTTGTTTTATTTTTCATAAAATAAAATTTAGTTTTGATGCAAAAGAAAAGTTGAATTTTTTTAGGAAATGAATATTTATATGTAAGTAGTAACGTGAATCAAATTTTTAATGTTAAAATTGAAATGTCATTTTCCAGACGAATTATTACACCTATAACCCCATGATTTTATATTTCCAAGATTATTATTTTTTTTTCTTTTTTTTTTTCATTGCATCGGTAATACCCAAGAAGGTTTTTTAATCGTAAAAGTATTCCCTCTCAACATAAATCAATTTCACAAGCTCTCGATATTATTGAGAACTGCTAGTTCTCAGAATATAAGGTTGAAAGAAAAAAAAGTAAGATATTTTCTTCTTCTTTCTTTTTTTTTCTTTCTTTGATTGCATTTTTACGACTGTACGTTTTCCCTTAAAAATTGCCATAAGTAGCTCGTAAAAACCTCAGCGATATGTACGATTGCGGAAAATCCCATAAAAAAAAAAAAGAAAAACGTAAAGACAATAACTCGTTCGCTTCCTCAACCTACAATAAAATGAAGGAAGAAAAAGAAAAATTTCCCTTTTCTTTCTACCCTTTCTCATTCTCTCTATCTCTATATATATAATTCCAGTCGAATAATTCAGTGATTTGCCAGGAAGAAGAATCAAAATGAAGTGAATCGGTAAAAGTCAGCGAACCAACTACACACACACATACACAGACATATATACGTATCATGATGACGCGTCGAGCGATTATTAATCGGATTGACGTACGGGTGAACGAAAATTGAATTCGTGTGCATATAGTATATATAT
>JAPYZE010003888.1:0-21457 GCA_030522805.1 Leptomastidea abnormis | reverse complement strand
TATCTTTCAGATCCTTTTTGTCCGGAATAAAAACATTAAAAATTAAAAAAGTTACAAAGGAAAGAATAAAATCTTTAATGTAGCCCCGGTCTCCCCTACATAAGATGTTTCCCACAATATTCCATCCTCTCTTTCCATATACGCAAGCTCTGAGCAAGAAATCGCGAGCTTGACGAAGTCGATGGAAGCCGAAGAAGAAGAAGAAGAAATAGCAAACAAGGCCTTGTATATAACATTTTGAAGGGTGAGAGTTACCCAAGTTATATAGCTAAGGGGAGGCATACGCTATTGCCAGAGAGTAGCTAACATATGAGCGTTCGCTGACTGGGCAGTTTTGAGCTTGCGCGCCGATTCAAATTCAGCGGCACACACACACTCACATATATACCTATACGAGGCCTACTGTAGATTTAAAAGAAAAATAAAAAAAAAAAAAACAAAAACTAAAACGATCGAGAAAGAGAGCAGCTACTATATACATATAAGTGAGGAAAAGGGGAGAGAAATGATTATAAAAAGGAAGGGGCTGTGTGCGTGTGTATATGTGCGCGTGTATGGGTTATAGGGAGTTGAGAAGGGAGTGCGACAACGATGACAATGGAGTGCAAGTCACTGGGTAAACGACCGCGAGAATCGCGTAGCTATTTTATATACGTGTAAGAGGGGGGGGGGGGAAGGCGGATATATAACAACTGCTAAAACTACGAACTATAGAGAAGAGAGTTTTTGTGTGCGTGTATATCGGCAATTTTGATTTTCGGAAGCACGTATAGGTGGCTATGCGTAGGAGGAAAAACAGACGCTTCGTATATTATTATATATAAATGGATGGATAGAAAAGACAAGGCAAATGGAATGTCGATGGCTTTGACTTTTAGATTTAGATTGCTGCGGGATGTATAAACTGAGTGTGCGAGAGTTTGGGGGGGGGGGGAAGTTTTAACTAAGGGTAGAAAGAGAGAGAAAAAGAACAAAAGCTACTGGGTAATAACTTTTGCGCGTAAACTTCTATCTTTGTCTTCTAGGATACGATATCAGCTCACCCTTCTCTTTTAGTTTTTGGATTTCTAAACGAGAGAGGGTATATAGGTGTATACATACAAAGGGAACGAATTCTTTGATGTTATAATCGTGTGACTTGCAATAATCCTTCCTCTTTCTCTCTTTTCTTCTTCTAATTCTTCTTCTTGGCTTTGCTTATAAGTGCGTTGTTTAGCTTTACTCCCTTATATTCGCTTGCTAGTACCTATTCAGAAGATTTTGATTGTTTAATGCAACATTTTTACAATTTAATCATGCCACTATTTTGAACGTGATGCTAAGTTGTAAAAATGTTCCCTTTCTATATAGTTTTTTTTTGTGGCTTGGTTGTTTATTTTTTGAATATTATTATTTTAGTCGTTAATTGATATATAATCCAATAAATATTAAGCATGTATGATATTACGCATTAACTAAATTTAATATGTTAAGGCTTGAACGAGCTTAGATGACTGAGCTAAGGTTTTGTAATCTAAAGGTCGTGGGTTCAATTCCCGGTGTCTCTACGAGCTCTAAACGATTCCGTAAGCACACTCAAATGCCAAAATTCACACTTAATTGAAGTGTCAAAACGGCATAGTATTCAATACGCTTTATCTGATTTTTGGTTGTGTATATCTGTATTCTGCTCATTATTTATATTAATTTACTATTTTTTTTTTATGCTCGTTGCGAATAAAATTGACAATTTTCCAATGATGCAGAGAAGAAAAAGAAGAAGAAAAAGAAGGAAAAATAAGAGTATGAGGATGCTGGTGCTGCTGCCATTTATATGATATTGAATACCCCCGATGTACACGCGCACGTAGAAATAGGGAAGGGGGAGAGGGGGCATTTCCCGCATTCTTCAAATCTCTAATTAATCGAAAATTCCAATGCTCTTGCTTGCGTATACGCGAAAGAGAGCACACACACATACATACATACATACGTACACTGAAAAAGAAAGTAAAAGAAAGAGTCGAAAGATTGATACCCGATATTGCGCTTGAAAATTCCATTTTCTCCCTACAGAGTCAGTCAGTATATAGGAGGCCGAGAGAAAAAGCGCGAAAGGATGGGAAAAGACCACGCGAATTTTCTTTTCCTCTTTCTCTCTTTTTCTCTCTCTCTCTCTTTCCTCAATATCCTTCGGAACAAAGCTTCAGCTTGGAAAAGCTCACTCCCTTTTTTCTCTTACCGTTATATAGGTATATACCTATAGCCATCATATAGTCCTGACTCACACGGCATGCAAGTAAATGTCGTCTCGCCAAACTCTTTTTATTTTTAAGAATATCATGATCCCCATAGCCGCAACTATATACACCTATATATAGGTACACTCTTGCGCTGTTGAGTTTTTGTCATAGCTGCATATACGTATATATGTATATATATATATATATATATATATATATATATATATGTATATATATATATATATATATAGCCAAGCGCGAAAACCGATATTGCGAAATTCGTTCCAATCCTCTTCAACTCATCTACGTACATACCTATATATGCGCTTGCAGT
Source organism: Leptomastidea abnormis (assembly GCA_030522805.1). Taxonomy (NCBI): domain Eukaryota; kingdom Metazoa; phylum Arthropoda; class Insecta; order Hymenoptera; family Encyrtidae; genus Leptomastidea; species Leptomastidea abnormis. The sequence goes on along the minus strand of JAPYZE010003888.1, from coordinate 18,901 downwards.
GTATCTAGAGATATCGCGAAGGCTGCTGCTGCTGCACTGATATATTGAGAAAGAATGTGTGTGACTATATATAAAAAAAAAAGGAGCTTGAATATAAGTTTTCAAGGCGGAATAAGTGCATATATGTACGGTACCTATCACACAGAGACGATACACTACTATATACGAGTGGACACCGATATAGCAGTGGTCAAGCTTGTATAGGTGTATATGCGGGAATGAAGCAGCAAAAGCTCATCGAAAGAGAGAGAGAGAGAGAGAGAGGCCAATTACACCAGAGAGAGTTCAAACACATGCAAATCCGGAGAATAAGCTTTATTTGTTGTGCAAATTAGCCGAATATTGGCTATATACGATCAAGAGAGAAGGGGGGCAGAGGAAGGTATATAGGAAAGAGGGAGAACAAATCGAAGCTTTCATACCCCCCTTCCTACATCCCTCGTTTTTGGTAACACACTGGAATGCTTATATTTTGACATTTTTGACTGGAAAACATGCAGAGATGAAAACTGCAGTATGGGTTGCTGATCGGAATAGCGCGTTATATGTATATATTCTCGGCTTTCGATTGACGCAGCACAGCATTTCTCTCTCGATCATATATCCCTCTTTCGATATAGCGATTATTAATGCATGTTATTCTCTGTGCTTCGATATACACCATCCCTTCTACCTCCTCCTCATCCTCCTTCTATTTCCCCCATTGCTGTTATATGTTGACGCTTATCGGGCTCCGCGTCCGCACGTGGAATTTGCAGATATATTGGTGTGTCTCCTGGATGGTGTATATAGGTATAGAAAAGGTTTGAGGGAAAGGAGGAAGAGGTACGTGTGTGTGCTATGTGTGTGCTATGTGTTGCGTTTGCCTCCGTGATGGCTATTATTATTTCGTCGATTTATCGCCGATGACGCTGCTGATGGGTTTAGTTGTTCTTGTTGTTGTTGATGGTGATGGTGATGATGGTAGTGTTAGTGATTGTGTGTGTGTGCGTGTGTGTGTGTGTGAGAGAGAGAGAGAGAGAGAGCTTGCGGTTAGCTAGTGGCATTTTCGGTTTGGCTATTACCTTCGCATATGCAATTGTAGGTATAGACTTAATCTTTCTCTCTCACTCGCTCACTCCCTCTCATCTTGATGGGTTTTACATTATGTTAACTGAATGGAAGCGATATATCCATGTAAAGTTTTTAAAGGGTTAAAGAGAGAGATTTAGAAAATGTATTAATTTTTAGCTTAGAAGAAAAATATGGAGTTGATAAATGTTTATTTGACATTGATTATAAAAAAAAATTGATTTGTCATTATTAAAAAAATTTTATTTTTATAAATGAATTAAAATTAAACGAGGGTCTAATCATTGAGGAAATCAGTCAAATTTTTTAAATCACTTAAAATCAGTGTCTATTTTATTAAATCAGTTAAATCATTTAAAATCAATGTAAAATTAAAATACAATGAAAAATTTCCCAAAGTACATTCGTCACATAAGAAATTCTATAAAATTAGTCTAAAAATAATGTTTTTACAAGAGTTATTGAAAGATCCGACTAGCCATAGCAACAGAGAAAGTTAAAGAAATGACGTCAAGGTGCCGGTACCGCTTGCCTCCAGGGTATCAGATCGCGTATAACCAGCAGCAGCATCCGCTTCGATGCAGAACTTTAGTAGCTTGCCAAAGAATTCTGCTAGCTAGCCGGAAAAATCTGCAGGCAGTTTCTGGCTAGCCAGAGATTTCTGTTGGCTATCCAGAAAAATCTGCTGACAGTTTCTGGCTAGCCAGCTAAATTATGCTGGCTATCATGACCTGCGATTACTATGGAATCGCGATATAATTGTAATTACTTAATCACTTTTTTTTCGTGGTTAATCCCTCGAAATTAAATGTTCAATTAAATCAAATAAAATGTGCTACAAGCTAATTTAAACAAACATTCATTTATACAAATAACAAATTTAAGACTACATTCTTTGGAAATTTTTTTAAAAATTAACTTTCTCACAAAGTCAGAACGGAAATAATTTTACCGCTCAATCCGTTGTAACCCTTATCGTAAAAAAAAAAATAATAATACAACTCAATGATTGTCCAGTATCACAAAAGAAATTCCCAACATTTTATTCGAGCACGTACATATGTCTATATAACTCTATAATACCCTATCTCTCAGTCTTAGCAAAGAAAAATGTATATGAGCAAGAAAGAAAAAAAAATCAATCTATATAATATACACACACATATACTTTTGCACATGAAAATAAATAAAAATATCAAACTATAGGATGTCTGGTCGTAGCTTGACGTTGCTATAGAAGTCTCGAGGGTACGATCTATCCTAAAGAGAGAAAGAAAAAAATGATGTAGGAGTTGGCCATTCGTTGTATCTTTCGTCTCCAGGGACGTCTTACAAGTCCATCGGAATAAATATATATGTATCGATACGAATATCGCGCTTACCACAAAACAATACCATAGTATGAGAAAATTATCTTAAGATCAATCGGATATTGCTGATGTAAGAAAACAATTTTTTTTTAGTTTTAAGATCATTTAGAATCTGGAGTTTTGTCGTCATGTAAATGGATTCAAAAGTTATGTGTTAAAAATATTTATTTAAATTATAAATATAAATATAGGTAAATGCCGGCAAAATGATCGATGAATTTATATTATAAGATTATCAAAAATAATTAAGTTATAACTTAGCTGTACTCTATAAGGACATCTCGATAAACATTGTTACTTTCAAAATCAAGCGATCACCAAGCTTTTGATTTTGAAGGGACAAACTCTCTCTCTCTCTATCTCTCTTTCATGTTCTCTGTCTTCGTCATTATATACCTATCGAAATTGCATCGCACAAGTGCAGGACGTTCCATTCAACCTTGTGTTCTTTGATGTGCGTATAGTATATCCTAGACTGGCATTACAAACCCTAACAAACTGTATACGTATATACATACTATATACACGATATATACAGAGGAGGATGCGCTTTATATGACGCAATCCTGAATTGTATACATACCCTCATCGTCTGCTCTCTTGCCTATATACCTATCTCTATATATGTACCTATACTTCAACCGATCTGCATTCTCCAACGCAGTCTATGCATGGTTCACTTTGTGGCGGTTCTACTATTACCGTGTATATATACAAATTCAAGCGTGTCTCTCTTTGAAATTGTGATGATTTTCCATCCTAAAGTCTATACATGTATACTGCATGTGTGTACTATCAAAGATTATCAAAGAAGGATAGAGAGAAGAATGACTTTACTTGCAAAATTAAATCTTCGTACAGATTAAGGATTTATAAAATGCGTAAGTGACGTTATGTATAAGTATATAATCATCATAAGCATCTAACTTATACATAAGTTTAAGGTAAAAGGATATAAATTGATTTTAAGCTATATATATGATCAGCGAACTGTAACCGCAACTTTCATCCCCCTAGGGTTTTTCTTTCTCTCTGTGTCTCTTTTCTTTAGTAAACGAAAACACAGAGCTTGCGCAGCTTCAGTCGAAAACTCTCGGAATGAGAGAGAAAGAGAGTCTCACTCATCGGCTCATTCCCTTGGCTAAAGATGTATCCAAGTCCAAGGCAATATTTAAAAGGTTCCACCAAGACTCTCTCTCTCTCTCTTTCCTTCTTTACCAAGAAAACCCTTTTCCACCAAGTGATTTTAACAGTTAGCCAAGGTATATCTAACGTATATATATCGAAAGGATGGGTAAAGAAAGAGATGCGGGCAGAGAAAGCTCCAGTTCGTACGGAACAATTACATTTTAATTAATATTTCCTCGGCGAAAAGAGCGGCCTTGGCATCGAATTTATGATCGTTTTATCCATTATTACCATCTACGGGTGTAGCTTGAGCTTACTGGTATAAAGAAATAGTGTGTGTGAGAGAAAGAGAGAGAGAGAGAAAGAGCTGCTTCTGTTCGGTGGCGAATCTTCGCGAAATCCCATAACTTTGCTCCTCCTTTACGACTTTTATACACGGAGTAATACGAAGAAAGTGAGAGAGAAAGAGAGAGAGAGAGAGAGAGCTTCGAAGCTTTCTTTGGCTCTTTTCAGAAGAGTAGGAGCGGGAATAAAAGATGGGGATGGGCTTTTGTTTCAGCTGGTCCCGGGACCATCGTCTGTATAGGGATAAAGTCTTCTAATTATTGTTATTTGATTCCGAGGCTATAAGTTAGGTATGTATAAGAATTATACTTTTATCCTTTCCTTAAAAATCTTACGCTCAATTTACACCTATTTTTTTTTTATTTTTCGCGAGAAGCATTAGATGAAATAAAATAATTTTATAGTAGCTAAAAGAGAGAAGTTTGATTAATGCATGCATGTTAAAAAAAAAAACTAAAAAGTTTAAAGTATGTAAATATTAAGATAGAGAAACTGACTTGTTGGATCATCAGACTGTAAGCGTTTGTCTTTCTTTATATATACAGAGTTCGTGTCAGAGGGTTATAACTCACTATCCGTGAGCTTGCATCCCTTGCACATCTTAGACATTCCGAAAAGAGAAAGTAGAAGGAGAGGAAGGAAGTAAGAGAGCATACACATATAAGCAAAGGGATACAAGAGTCGAGGAGAGCTTGCAGTGAAGAAGAAGAAGAAGAAGACGAGTATATATAGGAGTTAAGAAGGGGATGAGATGCTGGATGACAGAAATTCACGCTCCCGGCATACCGCGAAAGCTTGCATGGCTTCTACTATACTGAGAGAGAGATATCACACATACACGTATATATACGTATGGAAGTATACGCAAAGACTGTATGTACCGAAGGGATGCAACAGAGAAATAGAGAGAAAGATGACAAGGGCCAAGGAGTACATATAGAGTCGAGATACTGAAAGTTAGCCAAGCGAATATGTAGTAGTAGTAGTAGTAGAAGTAGAAGTAGTAGAAGGTTGAAGGTACAAGGGCCGGAGGGCATAAGCTGTGGTCAGGGGGGGATTCCCCGGTTTCTTTGGTCCCAAGAGAGAGAATGAGAATGAGAGAGAGAGAGAGAGAGAGAGAGAGAGAGAGAGAAAGCTGTATGTATAAACATACACACTCTAAGCAAGTTCGTGCTTATACAAGAGACATACATGTGCTTGGTGTGCTTATATATACTATGTATTTCGTATAGCCCTTCGAGAATGTCTTTGAATGTTGTTCGTTGGCTCCTGTCAACTTGTAGTTATATAGATATATATAGCTTCTTGTCTTTTCTTCATCATTCCGGAGATGCTGGCCTTGCCAGATGTCTCTCTCTCTCTCTCTCTCTCTCTCTACTTGTTGTGTATATACTTACCAGGCTTATGCTCGTATGTAGGTAGCAAGCAAGTGTTTTGAAGCTTTCGGATTTCTGGCATGCAGATTTTCTTGCATAGGAATTTCATGTGTCTTGTAAGTCTTGTTCAGCTTGGATAGCTTGAGTATAAGCATTGATATGTTATGTTATCCAAGTGTTGGTAATAATAAACTTAAAAAATTTTTACTCAAAAATCCGTTAATCATTGTTTTTAATTTACAAAACATGATCAATGTCTTACAGATCAAGACTATCAAATATATTCAGCTTTAACTCGATAAAACTAAAACATTCGTTCAAATCTATACATCTGTAACATAAGAAAATCTCAAGCTTTCGAAATAGCTTGACTTTGCAGAATAATCGCGTCTGAAGAGAAAGAGAGAGATAAAAAGGGGTGAGAGTGAAAGAGTGAGTTACGAAGGAAAAAACGATATATCGTTGACAGGCGTCTCACGAAGTCATTGCGAGAGTTTTCTGTGTGAGGAGGATATACAGAGAGGCTCAGATACAGTGGCTATAAGATGACGAGCAAGTTTTTACCCTTCGAGCCCCGCTCGCGCGTGATAAATGGCTCATAGGATATATATCGTATAAGGATGAGGAAGGGTGGAATGGAAAAAGTATAAAAGGGGTGGGGGAGAGTTTCGGCATGCTGAAGACACTGTTCTGATTGATACGCGCGGTGTGGATAGTCATGTGATGTGTCCTCTATACCCGTTTCCGCACGTTTGCTCTCTTTTTCCTCTCTTCTTCTGGATGAGGCTTTTTGCTTTACTGTGTCTTGGATCTGCGATCTGTTTTCTTATTTCTTTTTGTTAAGAATTTTTTTTTCTACTTTTTCTTTATTGAGGTTGAAGGAAATCGTAGCTATATAGTCTAACCTCTTGTCACTTCTGCTCTAGATATGATGTATCTGCTTTTTGTGGATGTTTTATAGATATATATCTTTGGCTTACTTACTTTCTTTCTTCCTTGCTTGCTTGAGGACGTATCGATATGATGAGAGTATATTGGAGAATTTGTTTTTGAAACTTTTTTTTTTAACATTTCAGAACAATTCTTTTTTTTTTTCTTTTCTTGGTCTTTTTTTTCTTTTATTAAAAATATATTAAACGTTATATCATCCGTTCAGTGTTAATGTTCAGTGAATTAATTTTAACATTTGTAGAAAACCGACCAATAAAAAATTAATAAAAAAATCGTACTATATTTTTTAAAAAATAAATTATAATTAATAAACAAAAAAGTTTAACAAATATATTTAAAAAAACCTCTATAATTGTTCATCAAACAACAAATCAAGAAAAATTGTAATATTACCATTTTATTATTTTGATAATTATAATAATAATCGTTTAATATCCATTCCTATAAGTTTGATGTATCAACTTTGCATAAAAAGAAGAAAAACGATATATAGTACGGATGAAAGAGAAACGTATCGTTCGCGTGTATATATATACGCACACGGAGGCAAAACGAATCCGTAACCGAGACGAATTTATTCATGAAGGCCACCGCCACCAAGTGCGTATGTATGTATGTATGTTATAGATATAGTTGAGGAGAGAAGTGCAAATGCAAGATTGGCAATACATACGAAATCTCTCTGGATACGGTAAAAAGGGGTGAATACATTATATACATCCATCCCTTTTCCTTTACTTCTTTATCTTTCTCTTTTTCTCTTATAATTAAACGCTTTGAACTTCGACCTCGAATTCCGTATATACGTATATATAAATCGTACGCTGGAAAGATATACTTTTATCGTATATTCAATCTTGGATCTTCTTTCATCGTTCTGTCGAAAAATATATTTTTTATTTATTTATTTATTTTTTTTTAAATCCATTTTATTTATTCTCAAAATCTAACACCATACAAACAACATTCACAAAACAGTAAAATTCATATACAAAGTATAGGTGTATGTCAATTATTCTTATCCACGCAGACGCAGCAACATCAAAGCTTTTTCAGAATCAAAAACTAGAATGCAACAGTCGTAAAATATCAAGCTAATTTTAATGACATTCACTGCAGTGTTGAAGCCCTGAAATGCTGTAAAGAAAGTGGATATAGCATATATAGAAGTGTACGCTTCTGTCTCGAGACGCTCTGTGTGTGATACACTTGTAAAACGTATGCGCGAACATGCTTAACTTGAGTATATAAGTATATAATATGACGCGAAATGCCAAAGATTTATTCCCGCTCATGCTCTCGTATATATACCTATACATATACTCATCGCGACTTCGTAACGCGCGTATTATAATTTCGAGTATGTTCTGTATGTGCCTGTAACAACACACGCTTGTCGTCATATCCGCGACTATCTTTACATCGTCGTCTATAATAGGTAACATAAAGAGTAAGGGAGACAAAACTGAAAATATTTGTGTCATGGAATTTTGTTTTGCTTATACCTATAGGGATTATGTTATATAATAATAAAATTATTTCGTCTAAGCAAGTGTATTCACGTACCTACACCAAAGTCGATGTAAATCTTACGTTAGCGCATTCCCTTTGTTCTTCTCCATTCTACTATACTATGTATCATCATACGACAAAATAATTAAGATTACTCGCGTTGTTACGTTGAAGGGATGGGTATGATTTTTTTTTTTTTTTAACTTTGCAAAATTAAATTGCGCTTTTTGTAAATTCACATCGTCATCATACATATAGTTATATACCTATACATCCTTCTTCTTCTTCTTATAACATGTCTGAAATTCCAGGATTATTGCCGTGAATTTATGATTGATTTTGGCAAAATCCACCAAGCGTCGTTATCATCCTCCCCCTCCTCCTCCTCATCCTTGTCGTCATCGTCAATAGAATCTTTAGATAAAGAAAAGCAGCCTGTCATTTTCACTCGAAAATTTATAATATGGGGTAAAACACAAAGTTCAAGTCCAGGTGACTTGAACTATATGTATACCTATAGACATAAAGAGCGACACCTTCTTTTTGTTGAAATACCGAACGTCGCAGCCAAATAGAATGGTGAGAATGAGGATTTTGCAAGAGTGTATATTATATGCTGATCGTTATGTTGCAGTATTCTCTCTCTCTCTCTCTCTCTCTCTCTCTCTCTCTACATAATGTACATGAATAAACACTATCTATCTATCTATCTATCTATCTCTCTTTCTCTCTCGCGTTTCATTTAGATTGGAGTGCCGTCGACACTAACAGCCTGAAGTGTGTATGTGATATTATTTCCATGACGCTAAAATCTGAATCTGTTTATACATGTATAGGCACATACGTATATGTATATACCTTTACCCATATGGATATATACCTATATGGATACTACACAAAATCTGCATATCATAGAGGCTGTATATATAGCCAGGAAGAGAAAGGCGTTTCCCAATCGACTAATTAACAAAAAACGAAGGCGACCCAAGGTCATTAATCATCCGCGAAAGAGAGCGGACGCTATACTTGGATTGCTCTGGCCCTTCTGGTACCCCTTCATTTCAAAAGAGAGTGAGAGAGAGAGAGAGAGAGAGAGAGAGAGAGGAAGAGAGAATAATATATTGAAGTTACTGGTGTATAGGTGTTGGAGTGGAGAGGCTTGGCTTGGTATGTACTTGATGCGGGACTACTTGAAAAGGCTAAAAAAACTCATAGCTTCTTTAATTTTCTTTAATTTTTAGGTGATAACGAGTATAAACACACTTCTAATTGTCAGAGAATTGTCAGGAAAAATCTAGTTCTCCTTGACACTTGGTTTGACAGTAACGCAAAAGCTTAAATAAAAAAGAGTATTTTTGGAGTTTTGGTTACTATAAAAGTATGAAAATAATTTATAATTTAGAACAATCTTACAAAAAAAAAAAAAAATAAATAAAATAAAAAATTTTATAACTTAAAAAAAAAAAAAAAATAAATAAAATAAAAAATTTTATAACTTATAAGTAAAAATTGAAATTAATTTTTTTATTACTATCATTGTTATTATTCTTATTTTGATAAAAGTTTAACATCACGTAATAAAGTTGAAAATTGATGTGACACGTATATTCTTTCCAATATCACATTTCTCTGACTTTCAATTACTCAATCACATATATATATATAAAACTTTATACATATATACCATACACGAAGTCTCAAGAGTCTGTAAGCTGCTGCTGCTGCTGTTGATTGATGTTTCCATCTATCACCGGACTTTTTTATTGCACTTTCCAAACGATAAAATAACATATCGAGACTATTTTTTTTGGGGGGGGGGGGCTGAGGGAGAGTCAAGTCAAAACAGAGCTCATTAGACGTCAAGTTCTGAACGAAAAAAAGAAAGAAAGAAGAAAAGAAAGAGAAAGAGATGGAAAAGAGGAAGTATGAAAAACAGAAAACTCATACGTTTACAACGCGTGTCGCTATCACTTTTTCTTTCGAGATGTATTCTCAGATAGGGCTAAAGTGATTGATTTTTTTTCCTTTTTTTTTCTTCTGTATTCTCATCTCGTACGTGTTATACGTATGTTTCTTGTATATATCTTACAACTTGATTCGTCTTCTTCTCTGTTTTCTTCGTATTATCAATAAATCAAACATTTCAATGTTAATGTCTATACCGATGTCAAAAACAATTTTATCGAGCAATTGTGAAATATCAAAAACACATCTGTATTTATTAAGTTAAATATTCACGTGTATTACACGATCATTTATTCGTATTGTGACACTTATGTGATTTTTGTATTTTTTTACATAATTAATACCATACATTATAGGATAATATTTCATATCTAAAGTATACGGTTCTCAGCTAATAATTAATTCCTCAATAATTCTAAAACTTGGTTATTTCAGTTTTAAATTCAAGTCCAAAAAATAATCATAAACCAAAAACAGTTAATGAGTCAAATTAATTAAGCATTTCCAATGAATAAAGCCATCACTCGTATAAACTCATTCAAACACACCCCCCTTCACCTAAAAAAAAGAAAAAGAAAAAACAAAACACCCAAGCGAAACGAAGAAAAAAAAAGGGCGAAAGCATGGAATTACTCTCCTTTTCGCCACCCGCTATTATAGTAATTTTCGTTGGAGCAAAAATCGTCCCTCAAGCGAGTGCGTACATATATCTACATAATATACGTACACACACACACACACACACACACACACACACACACACACACAAGTGAGTATTTTGGACTTCCCGGAATAAAAACTCATATTTCGATCCGAATGGCGACGTTCGAAGAGAAAGAAAGAAAGAAAGAAGTTAATAGTAATTGCGGCAGCGAAAGGCAAAAAAAAAGGTAACGTTTATATATGTTATACTGCCGGTTTACGAATTCGCGTTCATATATATATATATACATACGCGCCTTTAGGGCGACTTTACCAAACTATATCTCACATACATACATACATGCATACACGTAGCACTTAGATTCTCTCTTATTCTTTTCCCTCTGAACCACCTTTAGTTTTTTTTAGCCATCCTTGCTTATAATATATGTGTATAACGTAACAGGCGCACACTCACACACACACACACACACAAACATAAAAATTATACAAAAACGGCGTCGACGGGTCCCAAAGCTATACGTTTGATTTATGATCCGCGCAGCCCGATTTTTCGAGCTCTCCGTTTTATATATACACATGTCTCGCGTTCGTCCCGGCGTTTATGTTTTTGCGAAGCAAATTTCGCGAATGAGAGAAAGATAGTCTCAGCTCTTGTTGGAAAGAAGAAGGCGCCTAAGATGTGCGCGACGAGGTGAGGGTGAGAGAGAGAGAGAGAGAGAGAGAGAGAGAGAGAGAGAGAGCGCGGGTGTCCGGGACTTGGCCGCAATTTTCGAGAGAGAGAGGATCGGTTACCCTCAAAAAATCCTGCTGCCTAATACACCTCGCGGCTAATGATTTCTCATTACCAGCTATAAATCTTGGAGGGTTGTTGTTGGATGGAAAGAAAGAAAGAAAGAAAGAAAGGGAAGAATGAGAGAGTTTTGGTTTGTGTGTATTATGTGGATATATATTGCCGGAGGCTATAGAAGAAAGGTTACACTCTTTTGCTGCTTTACTCTGGATAGTTTTTAGCCCCTCCGGGACAGATGGTTACGCTTTGTTTTTGAAGAGCTGTGAAGATTTTCAGCTTGAGAGTTTGATTGTGTTCGATGTATGAGTATATAGTCGGATATAGGGATATGCTTGTATTTATATATCGATGAATCTAAGATAGATCTGAGAAACGATTAACGCGAGAAAGGTCAGATTGTGGTACGCGGTATTTTTGTCTTGCTGTTATTTTGAAGATTTTTGAAAAAAATTGGTTGTAACAATAAAGTAGAATTAATTTTTTTTTTTTAAATTAAAGTAAAAACAATAATTTTACGTCTCACCTGAGAATTACATAATATTGCAGTAAAGCACGCACACAGTAGTCAAATGTACCTACAAAAAAAGAAAAAGAAAAAAAAAGCTAAACAGGAAGTCGTCCATCAATACATACAGTGAATATCCACAAACACTGTAACGACTCTTATATAAAATCGTAAACATATTATAAATGTTGCTGTATATATAATATATAAGTAAAATATACCAGCGCGCGTATTTCAAGTAGCGATAAATCAAAAGCGCCAAGACTTGATTGAAATACAGCCTCTCGGAAGCTATATACGTATACGAATTTCCATCGCGATTAACAACAAAATCCCTCCAGGACCCTTTTTAATATAACACATACACATACTTACACACATATATACATATCCCGTTGAAGAAGTATTAAAATTGGAAAAAAAAAGAAAATTTAACCAGTAGTGAAGAAAAACAAGAGTGTTATTACTCAAGCCTAAGTACAATTATAAGCTATAGAAAAGAAAAGAAAAAAATATTGAGGTTTTTCATCCCCGGAAGCGGCGCTAGACTACTGCTATTTTGCTTTATATATATATACCATATGTGGTCTATCATGCTAATTTTCCGGACAGTGTACCTCGACAGCTATCAGCCAGTTATATAGCGATAATAATAATAGCTGGCTATGATGTGCGATGCAACGTAATATATAAAATAAAATGCCTTTCGTGAAAATATTACGAAAGCCAAAAGTTTGAAACGTTCTCGTTCTAAACTTATACATAACAGAAAGAAAAAAGAGCGAAAAAAGTGTAATAAGAGAGGGTCGAAAGAACAAAGGTGATTTTTTATAATTAAATTCGTAAATTTTTATGGTCAAACTTGAAAAAAAGCAAGCTATAGCTAAAGGGAAGGGGAGGGGGGGTCAAGCGAAACTATGTAATTACACAGTCGTCTCCGTATAGTAAAAATTAAGCCGAGTTGGTCGAACCAACGACTTTAGAGATATCTGTGAAGAAAAGAAGAAGGAGGAAGAAGAAGAAAGGAAGAAAGCGCAAGGTGATTTTCGGTATATAGAGTTTAGGGTGTATCTCTTTTTTCTTATTTTTGATTTACGAGCTCGACTTTTGGCTTGCTCTATACTTCGAATAAACTCGCACGCGCGCGTGAATGTATGCGTGTGTGTATACACAAGAATTAAAGTTACATATAGGCTTATATAAACTCTGATCCAAAAAGGACGTGTAATATCATGAAGATCGAGAATCTGTGCGACGTTTCCATTCTTGTTCTTAGTATAGAAATGGAGATAGAAGAATCTTGAATCAAGAAAGCTATATACGCCTAAGGCTAAAAGTGTTCCAGGATTGTTTTTGACCCTTGGGCGTCTCTTAGTCCCTATTAATTCTTTGGCCTTTACAGGGTCGTTTTGACTCGTTTACTTGTCTTCTAGCCTCATGTCTTGGCACTTTTGTAAGTGGATAAGGGGAAGGATGGTATGAGAAAATGTAATAATTGTATCTACAAAATGGACCAATTTGATTTTTTTTTTCTTTTAATCTTCAACGTTTGATTTACTGTAACGGTATTTATTTGTCGTCATTATCTGGTAAAAAAAAAAAAAAAAATTGTCAAGCCATCATATTAAAAATATCTTCTTAGATATAAGAATGAACATATTCAATAGAAAAAATATCAATTCTTGTGTATACCAATTAATGCAAACTTGTCAACTGAAAATACATACTGAAAAAAAAATTAAAAGAAAAAAATCGATAATTATAAAATGCCAAATCCCCAGCGTCTAATCTCCATTAAAAAAACTTTCCGTGTATTTTCAGAATCATATACGTTACTCGGTCTATATACCATCAGCAGCTTATCCATCTCCTACCCTCAGGCTTTACTATAGCTATAATAAAAATTCAATTCCAGAAGACCAAAAGCAACACCATCGCGCGCACGCAACTCTATATACACTCACACACTATACAGCAAGCCAGCCCTTTCCGCGTTCTCCTCCAACTCCCCTTATTTTTATATATATCCTATACCCTACTGTGAGCCTAAGGAATAGAAACGTCAAGATTGCGCGCGCGGTAAATGACCCCATGCAAAGAAGGAAGAGGAAGAAGAGAAAAGAAGGAGGGACATTGCTGCAGTTTTACATATATATGTGTATAGAGGGGCGCCATTTTCCGTGCTCTATACTGCGATTGTTGGTGCGGTCAGCACAGCTGGACACAAAAGGCATATACATATATAATATATTACTACAACTCAGCCATTTTGAATTCGTTATGTGAGTTTCGACCAATCGACAATTTACAGGTTTCTTGTAGGTCTTTTTAAAATTTCTATATGTATATTTGTTAGGAGGGCTAGTTTATTTATGCTGATTTCTTCTTTTTTACATGTGATTTGAGTTTTGAATAGTTTCGATGATACATACTTGTATGTCGTTGTCGGTATAATTTAAGATTAGAATTTGAAATAAAACAAAAAATGATGTGAGGTAAAAATGCATTGAAGAAAAAAAAAATAGACTAATTTAACAATATTATTCAGTAGTTTTAATCTCTGTAAAATATATTTATGTCTATTTTTTAAATTTATACTTGAAAATTTATGTTAATAGCTTACACGCAATTACGTCGCAGTTGTAGTAGTAGTAGTAGTAGTAGTAGCGTTATATCCATCCACTTATACCAACATAAATATACTGAAATGTTTGAAAATATACGTAAATACAACTATTCGGTATGTATTAACAAAACTAACTGTATGGTTAATTATTGATGGACTGTAATTATATTATGGCTACTACGTGTATATCTATTGGTAATAAAACATGATAATTTTTAGTATTATTAAAGAATTGCGTTACGGGATTATAGTTATTTTTTTTTTCTACAAAAATAGATATACTGATGCCGGACTGTATCGTGACATGTATCTACTTAATCGATTTTATATTTTTGTCCAAAGTAAAATTATTATTTCAGTAGTTTACTGGTATAAGCTACTTTTTTTTTATAATTATTTCAAATAAATAACATAAATACAAAATATCTTAGACATCAATAAAACATTTCAATCACAAAATAAAATATTAAATTAAAAAAAAAAATTGATGTACAAGATGTGTAAGAATCATTTTCAGAACTGCATTAACTTTTACACTTTTCAATATCAAGATGCAAGTATGAATTCTTAGATTTTGCAAGAGAGAATTTTCAATTCTTCATAATAATCATCATTATCATCATCATATCGTAGAAAACACGGTAGATTATGAACTTCCTTCTTCTTCCCTCTTCTTCCCTATATTCCTCAACAACTTCCGTTTACATATCAACTTCTCTTCAATGTTTCAGTTTATTCGCCCTGTCTTCCTCTCTCTATCCTCCGTCTGCCAAAGTTACATCTTCTAGAGCCTTGGTTATATTATCTCGTAGTCCTATATCCCTCTCTATATCTCTTTCACAAAACAACGTAATCAGGCTACATAATCTGCGATATCTAACTCTTACTCGTATATCGAATAATACAAGTAAAAATAAAGAGAAAGAGATGATGAGTAACCCATAGACCATAATATCTTCGACCGCGGGTCACAGACACGCCTCGTAGATTCGCATATATGCCTAAAGAGAGACACAGAAAGCATGTGTGTGTGTGTGTGTGTGTGTGTGTGTGTGTGTGTGTGTATGATGCATAAAATAATGGCTGGCGAACCAACGAGCTACCGGTCCCGCAATTTCTCTCGCGGCCTCCGGGCATATCATGTCGCGCGTAATGCCCGGCCGATTGGCGCCCGTTAAATTGTACACACACGCATGAAGGAAAATAGGGGAGGATCGAGGAGAGATGAAGGTGGTTAAAAACGGAGAAAAGAAGGAGTATATATATGTATATAGTGACGAGATATTATTATATATGCTGCTAGATATATAGATAGAGCAGTTATGAGAAACTAACGCCAAAAAAAACGTCGTTACTGCAAACTGATATATTTTGATAGATGATAAATGCTGTTGCGTATAAGAGAGAAGAGATAAGTTGACATGTTACTTTAAACATTTGAAAACAATCTTTTTTTTTTGTTTGATTATTTCTATGCATGTGCATTTACATTATAATAGCACAATATTAAAATTAAAAGTTATATCACACCCTATGAAAGAAACAATGTCATAATCGCAAAATATTTAATAAAACGTAAAACTAGATGAGGATCAAGGCAATCATACAAGCATATATAAATGAAGATTAGATTCGCGGATATAAGCTTGTAAGTGTATAGTGCTCGTCTCGCGAATTGAAACGTTACAGGAGACTTCGCGACTGGTTATATGTATATAATATAACTGGTTATATAGGTATAATAGGTATGCCTAGAGAGTCAGATATAGGCGGAGATATGCGAGAGATGAGTATAACCTGTACATATAGGAGAGCTAGATGAATATTAGAGCCTACCTATACGAGTATATTAGAGTAAGAGTGAAATAGAAATAGAGAGAGAAAGAGGGAATGTAAGAGAGAGAGAGAGAGAGAGAGCTGGTGGGGGCAATAATTTGGTTATAAGTTGAGAGATTAGGTCCGTATTCGATTACCAGGAGGCAAGAGAGAGAGAGAGGGAAACAGAGTAAGAGAGGTATCAAACCGTTAAACAGTCTCCGTGCTAATCAAAACCGAACCTCATTACCCGCAAGCCCGAGACCAGGACTTTAAACCGGCTCTCTTTCTCTCTCACTCTCTCTCTCTCTCTCTCTCTCTCTCTCTCTTACTCATTTCATCTACTATCTCTCTTTCTCTATATACATGCTACACGGCTCATCCGAACCTAGCGCGCTTCTACATGCGTGGCTCGCTCTTCCAACATTCGATTTAACGTGGCGAACACTGTACTTCTCTCCCTTGTCTCTGTATATGAGTATGTGTATGTGTTTATGTGTGTCTTATCCCATTATCATCTATCTCTTTCTCTCTTGCCAGTTACCGTAGACATTTTCGCTGGTATGAAATTGTTATTTTCGCGCAAACTCTTCGGAGTCGTTCTCTGTCGATTAGATTAAAGAGGTCGCAAGTCGATATATATACATATACTGTATAGGATAAACTGGATTATGCGATTCGCTCACCTCTTATTCGAGTAAAGGTTTAAATGTTGAGAGCTGATGAGTTTGATAGTTATTTTAAGTCAATATGTTTTTTTTTATTTTATTTTTTAAATCAATCTGAATGATTTTTGATTGTCTAGACACAATTTTTTGTTTTTTATTCTGATTAAAAAGTTCTTATTTTTTTTTTTACTTTTGTTTTTTTTATTTATTTAATCTTAATTATTAAGCATACTTTTAGGAATAATCATTTTGAATAAATTTTAATCGTAAATCGCGAACGCGTATCATAATTAAAGATCTGTACTCTTTCTCTCTCTCGATTTGGAAGGTTTTTAATTAAATTGAACGCTCGCTTCCATTAAAATTGATTGCCTTCATTAAGACACAGATTTTTCTAGCAATTAAAATTACATTAAAAAAAAAAGAAAAGAAAAGAAAAGAAAATATAAGATATAATAAAAATTAAGATTCATGTAATTGCATAAAATGATGAACTTGCTCGTATTGGTAGCGGCTGGATCACCTTCAAAACGTTATTAATTATGATAATCGATATATATCGGTATTCAAACTAATAGCATCAAACACATCCTTAATAAATTAATAAATAAATCCAAAAATAATTAAATCTCACTCACACCCTAACTATTAAAAAAAAAATCATCTAAAAGAATGAAAAACCAGAATCGAAAATTTTCAAACATCAGTAGTAGCAGATAGTCGAGTCGGGCATAGTCAGACAACACCATCGCAATTTTCCCAAAATCACAGAGAGACAGAGGACAGAGAGGTAGAGAGCCGTATATATAAGTATATATACACACAGCAAAGCAAGTGAGAGACAAAGAAAGAGAGATTTAGAGAGAGAGAGAGAGAGAGAGAGAGAGAGAGAGAGAGCTTGCAGTAGCAATATACAGCACATCAAGCGATGCTACTGTGTGCATGTATATATAGGTGTATATGTACTCTGATCGATCGAGCGCGCGCCGAAAGAAAATCCGGGCGGGCCTTGGTGTGTGGTACTTCTCATCCTCCTCCTCCTTCTCCTGCTGCCGCAACCACCTTTTCTCCTCTACTGTCTCTCTCTCGTCCATTGTCGGGATATAGGATGGGTATGTATGTATATACAGACCATCAGCAGCAGCAGTGGCTCTCGACTGCCGATCGTATACACCAGCCGAAGTCATCCAAGTATGTAAACTCTGATGGCGATTGACGTGTCATCCGCTCGAACCGTCCTCCCTCCCTCTACACTGCTACTGCTCTCTCTCTCTCTCTCTTTCTCTCTTGTCTCTCGCCAAACTTTACCCTCCTCCCGCTTTACTCTTCTCTCATTCTACCACGGTAGTCCTCACATTCTCCATTCCTCTCTTACTCTCTCTCTCTCTCTCTCTCTCTGTCTCTCTGACCGCGCTTGCTTGCGCCTCTTCCCTGTTTGTCCAGGCTTCGGGTATCGAATAGTATTGGAGTAGGATGGGTTGGCTGCGCTGTTGGGGAA
Source organism: Leptomastidea abnormis (assembly GCA_030522805.1). NCBI lineage: Eukaryota > Metazoa > Arthropoda > Insecta > Hymenoptera > Encyrtidae > Leptomastidea > Leptomastidea abnormis. The sequence continues at coordinate 615 of JAPYZE010003888.1, read as the reverse complement.
TGAGAGAGGTTGACTGTGTATAGAGAGAGAGCAAGAGCAAGAGCCGTGCGCTCGCTTCGGGTCGCACCTGTGTTTTGCCTGCGCGCCCAATCTCCAATCCAATGCGTACAGAGAGAAGAGAGAGAGAGAGAGAGAGAGAGGGGGGTACAAAGGAGGGGGGGTTGCTTGATGCTTTCCCATGTGTTTGGCCGCGTCGGCGCTAACGGTATCATCGGATTGCCGAAACGAACCAGCTTATATGTATCTGTATATGTATGTATGTATATCTATATATATATATATATATATATATATATAACCTCGAGTATGTGTCACTCTATGTACATGTGTGTATATGCGTGGTGGGCGTCATTGGGCTTTCGAGTGAGATAGAGAGAAAGTGGTGAGAGAGATAGGTGTATGATAGTAGTGGTAGTAGTATAGGCTCTCTTTCTCTCTCTTTCTCTTTCGTTCTCTTTCGTGGCGTAATGAAGCAATTTACCGGCAGGTTCAGAGGTCCACACGTACACAGTTTGCAATCATCCCCAAACGAGTATAGATAGTGATATATATATATATATATATATATATATATATATATATATATATATATATATATATATATATACACGCAAA